>JAXGGA010006940.1:0-30000 GCA_038373865.1 Uloborus plumipes
GAGGATACCTCCTTAATATCGTGTCGGCCCTCCTTTTGCCCGGCGAAGTGCAACAACTCGACGTGGCATGGACTCAACAAGTCGTTGGAAGTCTTCTGCAGGAATATTGAGCCATGCTGTCTCGATAGACGTCCATAATTGTGAAAGCGTTGATGGGGCAGGATTTTGGGCACGAACAGACCTCTCGATGGTGTCCCATAAATGCTCAATGGGATTCATGTCGGGCGATCTAGGTGGCCAAATCATTCGTTGGAATTGTCCAGAATTTTCTTCAAACCAATTGCGAACAGTTGTGGCCCGGTGACATGGCGCATTGTCATCCATAAAAATCCCATCGTTGTTTGGGTACATGAAGTCCATGAATGGCTGCAAGTGATCTCCAAGTAGCTGCACATAAGCATTTCCAGTCAATGTTCGGTCCAGTCGCACTAGAGGACCAAGTCCATGCCATGAAAAAACAGCCCACACCATTACGGAGCCACCACCAGCTTGAACAGTGCCTTGCTGACAGTTTGGGTCCATGGCTTCGTGGGGTCTGCGCCACACTCGAACCCTACCATCGGCTCTTACCAGCTGAAATCGTGACTCATCGGACCAGGCCACGGTTTTCCATTCATCTAGGGACCAACCGATATGCTCACGTGCCCACGAGAGTCGCTGCAAGCGATGTCGTTCTGTCAGTAAAGGCACTCGAGTCGGTCTTCTGCTGGAATAGCCCAAGAAATCCAAATTTCTCCGCACAGTTCTAGCAGACACGTCCATTGTACGTCCCACATTGATTTCTACGGTGATTTGACGCAGTGTTGCTTGTCTGTTAGAATTTACGACTCTTTGCAGACGTCGCCGGTCTCGATCTTTAAGTGCAGGCGGTCGACCACTGCGCTGTCCATGGTGGGATGTTATGCCTGAAATTTCATACTCTCGGCACACTCTTGACACAGTGGATCTGGGAATGTTGAATTCTCTAACGATTTCCGAAATGGCATGACCCATGCGTCTAGCTCCAACTAACATTCCGCGTTCAAAGTCTGTTAATTCACGTCGTGCGGTCATCATCACGTTAAAACCTCTTCACATGAATAACTTGAACAGAAATGAAAGCTCTGTAAAAGCACTGCGCATTTATACCTGTTCTATGCGATGTTACTGCCATCTGAAAATTTGCATATTGCTATCCCATGACTTTTGTCACTTCAGTGTATATTGAGTTATTAAGGACTTGAATTTTTTCTGACACCGTGGAAAAATTTTAAATAATTAATCGTTGATGCCTAAGACCTTCAGTCCAGTTTCTTCATAGGGGGAGCTTAAGCCCCCAAAGCCCCCTCCTGGGTGCGCGCCTGGCTCCACCACCTGGACACTGGACCATTGGATTATTTTTGTCATCTGTCACCTCGCTCACCGAAACCAAAAATCAGGAAAGAACAAGTACTCACCTGCAGCAGAGCCTGATCAGCGGGTATGAAGAAGGTGACATCCTCCATTGTGTCGAAAATGTTCTTCAAGCCCGCTGCTTCAACCAGAGACAGGAACATAGTGAGGGACGAATCCTCCATCACTTGACTGGCACATTTGGCTGTGAAAAAACAAATTTATGCTAAGGATAGTCCGAAATTAACTTCCCCTACGTACGGATATCTAAAGACTTATCCAATGAACTAATCCAGCCAAAATTTTAGATATGGTTACTTGCAGGTAGGCGTTAGAGATTGTGATGACTATAACCATCGCCTCCTTAGTATTAAGGAGTACCGATTACTGGTACAGTGAACGTATTCCAAAAATTTTCTAATAGCAACACCCTCTTCTTCTTTCCCGCAGATTGATCAGAGTATTGAAAAACGAAAATTGGCATTGGAACGCTTGAAGCATGACGAAGGTTTCTTGCTGTTACACTGAACTGGAGGAAAAGTATTCCTACATTGCGTATAAAAAGTTCATCCGTAAGTAGTGCTTTGCATTGCATGAGATGTTCTGTGATTAGTTCTTCCACCATGTTTAATTATGCAAAGTAAATCAGAGTTCCTTCTCTCTCGTGCTGTCATTAGACCTTTCTAATTCTCCTCGTTGCAAGTGCTTTACTCTGCCAACTTTCGCAACATTCCTATATTTCTGACAACATTTGTGGGATTTCAAAACGCTGATCAAGTTACGCCATTACAAAAATGTCTAATTCTGAGAGGAAATAAGCATATGACTGTGGCAAACTTCACAAGACAAGATAAATACAAGAGCTTGAAGAAAATTATCGGCATTTTTATTTTAACTACTTCTATTCTTGCTAAAATTTTTAAACAAAAGTCTATTTGTTCAGAATTTTTGAAAAATTAACTGCTGTGAGTTAACCTCCTTCCTCGAAAAAAGTTCTTTCAATTACAAAACCCTCCTCATGCATGCATTAACACAATTTCGGGGTACTCACCCTGCCTGGTGGTGAGTACACCATCGATGACGTGCACCACTCCATTTAGCGCCATCCAATCCCTGACGACCACTTGCACGCCATCAACGTACATCTTGCCGTGCACGTCCCTCGTCAGGCTCAGTAGCTCTCCTGATCCGCTCAGGCTGCGTGCGCGAGGGGGGAGGGCCGAAGAGCAGATCACGTGATCCAAAAGGTGGTGACGCATCAAGCCTGCAAAAGAGAGAAGAAATGACTTCATCTACCCCTAGATTTCCGACAAGATGCTACTCTGATTTCGTAAGAAGAGGCCTAACTTTGAGAGAGTTCATTTCTTTTTGGGAAGATAGCCGTGAGAGAAAGTGTGGGTTTTTGGAATTATATCCAGCCTTCACTCTCACTTTTCGAAAAAGAACAACAATTGCTCGTGGAAACTACATTTTAGAGAATTAGTCCCCCCCCCCCCTGGCTTTGGCAAACTAATGTATTTACATAAAAGTATGCATATATTTTGCTGTTTTTAAATTCAATTTACTTTGAGTATCTTCCCCTCGCTCCCCTCTCTCCCCCTCGCAGGCAGAATTTTAAATGACGGGAATGTTCTCACGCTTTAAATTTCTTACGAAAATTCCTACTGAACCAGCTCCAATTGTGGCATTTTCTTAATGCATTTCAAAACAGAAACATGAATCTTCAGTCGCAGTTTTGAAGTCAGATTTTGGGACCTTATGTAATTCCGAGGAAAAGTTTGAGCATTCTGACTTGTTTCAGTAATTAGTTTCTGAGTACTTGCAACGCTAAAATTATTTTAGAAAGATGACAACCTACACCTTGGCAACTGGGATGCATAATATAATCGACCCAGCACAATCAAAGACCCAATAAGTTTGAAAACATTAAAAGCTCAGCTTTGAGTGAATTAAAAAATAAATAAATAAATGAAATAAGCATTTGAACCTGTCGAACTATTTTTATAGCAAAAATCTGGTGGAATTTTTTAAAAGATACTATTCGGTTTTATGTATTTCTACGTATCGTAGATTTAAACAAGAAGTTCTGTCAAGAACTAAACGAGCCTACTTTCCCGATTTCCCGATTCCCGTACATCGACATCGGCATTCTCGCATCTGATCATTATTCTCTTGATTATCTGAGACTGAAAATTATGTCAAACATACCTTTTTAGCACTTAGAGCTGATTTCGAAAAGCAAAATATACCCTCTCATCAGATGAAATAGACACGTAAAAAGTAATTAACTAATAAATAAAGTTTTGTCGCACCTTTTAAAGAGTGTAACTGTTACAGTTCCTCCGTAGAAATAATCCTCCATCGTTTTCAAAAAAAAAAAAAAAAAAATAATAATAATAATAATAATCTATATCTATAAAAATGAGTGTATGTATATATATATATACTTGTTCTCTATACAAATCCACAGTTTGCGTCAGATTTTCATCAAACTTGACACAGAGGTTCCTTGATGCCCTAGAATTCTCATAGGCGGGGTCTTGAAATTTTAAAAAATCTAAAAAGCTCAAATTTAAATTTTTTGTCAAAAAATGACCCTTTTATAGGAATCTAGCCTATTTATATTGTAATCGAGATAGGCCTTTTAGTATTCAAATTGATGAAATTTAAGATTTTTAAATATTAGTATTTTCCAACAATGATTACGATTAAAGTAATGAATTTTCAATTTAAGGCTCACCTATTTCCTTTTAGCATTGAAATAAGTAAAAAACAATCATAATTCATGTGGACTTTATAAAAAGAACCACGGATTTGAATTTCAAATTTGCAATGCGACAACAGTTGCGCCTGTAATGGAGATAAGCCTTCAGAACGAGAAACAGATTTATTTCAGACAGATTTATTAGATTGAGTTATAATAATTTTTACTTTGTACGTGGGAACAGTTAATAGAGAAAAGTTAATATTTTGAATTTGGCGGGTGAATTTGATGCAATTTTTTCACTTCCATGTGCATATATTTCATGCCAGTGGACGCGGCAAAGCACAGACAACATTTCTCTTTAATTTTCACCTTTTGATAAGACTATTTTTCTGTAAACGTTTAACTTTCTGTAATATTTTAGTTTTTTTCAAAGTTTGTACCTAAGAGACTGATTGATGCAAATTATTTTATACCCATATGAATAGAACTCTTTCAAACTTATTTTCCCTGAATGCTATGTTGTATTAATAAGCACCCGGGCAACGCCGGGTATTAAGCTAGTAAAATAAATAAATAAATAAATAAAAGTACAAAGAGCATCAAAACACATTCAAAGAAAGAAAAAAAAAACTCGTCCATAATAAAATGTCTCGAATTTCACTTTTAATCCGTTGCCAGTTGTTAAATATAAATAAAGAATAAAATGTTCTCGTTTTGTTTTGTTACAAAAAATCGTCTGCCAAAAAAAATAATAAAAAATAAAATAAAACAAATGAATAAATAAACAAAAAATCGTCTGCACAGTCAGTCATTTTTTTTTTCTGAGCCTGCATTTCCGCCATGTTTGCGGAGTCGGAGTCGGAATCAGAGTCCTCACAGAAGATTACTCAGAAAAGTACTTTACAAACATTATTTATCAAAACAATTTTCTTACAAAGTTAGTTTGAAGGAAATCCGACTTTAAGTTCAGGATCAACATTCAACTTAAATTCCCCGCAGACGCTAATGTTAATTTTTTTTCTGAACGGTTTAATATTAAACGAAAAATGGTTCAAATCAAAAAGCGAAATATAGGAATGTATGGGAAAGCCTCTCCGAGATCTTTCAAACAAAAAAAAATTTATTCCATTCGGACGGTTCACTCAAAAGTTATTAGGTGGGGAAAGGTTGCTTGAACGGTTCAATGTTGAACGAAAAAATGAACAAATGGAAAATTTAAATCGGTAATGAAGTATCGTTGCTGAGATCCTTCGAACAAAAAAAAAAGTTTATTTAAATCGGACTGTTCAATCAAAAGTTATTAGGGGTGACAGCTTGATTGAGCGGTTCAATGTTGAACGAAAAATTGTTCAAATCGGAAATTGAAATACGGGAATGAAGTATCCTTGATAAGATCTTTCTAACAAAAAAAAAAGTTTGTTCAAATCGGATTGTTCACTCAAAAGTTAGCATCGCGGGACAGGTTGTTTGAACGGTTCAAAGTTGAACCAAAAATTGTTCAAATCGAAAAATCAAGTATGGGAATGAGCTGTACTCGCCGAGATCTTTCGAACAAAAAAAAGTGTATTCCATTCGGACGATTCACTCAAAAGTTATTAGGTGGAGAAAGATTGCTTAAACGGTTCAATGTTAAACCAAAAATGTTCAAATTGAAAATTTAAATACGGTAATAAAGTATCCTTGCCGAGATGCTTCGAACAAAAAAAAGTTTAATGTAAGAATGAAGGCTTTCACGGCCGGAGTAAATACTAGTTACGGATTCCGGGCTGTTGTGCCGTGGTCTGGATGACTTTAATCCATACGTTTCAATCGCAACTGCGGCGATCATCTTCAGTGGGTGTCGTTGATTTATTTGGCGACTGATGCGAAATTTCGAACTGCTGCAAGATTTTAAATTGAAAACGCAGCGCCCTCTACTTTCCGGCTCGGGATTGACAGATGACTGGATGCCAAAGCTTGTTAACTTTTACTTCTTCTTCCTTCTTGTTAAAATTATTTGGGTGTTTGAAAATTTCAATGGCCTCTCTATGCAATCTGGGGAAAAAATTTGAAGTCCGTGAAATTATTTTGGCCTCATTGAATTTTATATCATGTATTCCATTACTGAAAGTGTGCTCCGCGATCGCCGACTTTTCAGTCTGACCCAGCCGGCAATTTCTCTGATGCTCTTTGATTCTTGTATTGACACTCCGTTTTGTCGTCCCGATATAAACTAACCCACAGGAACAGGGGATCTTATAAACTCCTGCGGCGGACAACGCAGAACTGCGGCGGTTCAGTGAAAGATGCTAGAGACCCGTTGTCCGCCGCAGGAGTTTATAAGATCCCCTGTTCCTGTGGGTTAGTTTATATCGGGACGACAAAACGGAGTGTCAATACAAGAATCAAAGAGCATCAGAGAAATTGCCGGCTGGGTCAGACTGAAAAGTCGGCGATCGCGGAGCACACTTTCAGTAATAGAATACATGATATAAAATTCAATGAGGCCAAACTAATTTCACGGACTTCAAATTTTTTCCCCAGATTGCATAGAGAGGCCATTGAAATTTTCAAACACCCAAATAATTTTAACAAGAAGGAAGAAGAAGTAAAAGTTAACAAGCTTTGGCATCCAGTCATCTGTCAATCCCGAGCCGGAAAGTAGAGGGCGCTGCGTTTTCAATTTAAAATTTTGCAGCAGTTCGAAATTTCGCATCAGTCGCCAAATAAATCAACGACACCCACTGAAGATGATCGCCGCAGTTGCGATTGAAACGTATGGATTAAAGTCATCCAGACCACGGCACAACAGCCCGGAATCCGTAACTAGTAAAAAAAAGTTTGTTTAAATCGGACTGTTCATTCAAAAGTTATTAGGGGTGACAGCTTGTTTGAACGGTTCAATGTTGAACGAAAAATTGTTCAAATCGAAAATGTAGATACGGGAATGAAGTATCCTTGAAAAGATCTTTCGAACAAAAAAAAGTTTAATGTAAGAATGAAGGCTTTCACGGCCGGAGTAAATACTAGTTACGGATTCCGGGCTGTTGTGCCGTGGTCTGGATGACTTTAGTCCATACGTTTCAATCGCAACTGCGGCGATCATCTTCAGTGGGTGTCGTTGATTTATTTGGCGACTGATGCGAAATTTCGAACTGCTGCTTTTGCGATTGAACTGCTGCTTTTGCGTTTCGCCGCAGTTGCGATTGAAACGTATGGACTAAAGTCATCCAGACCACGGCACAACAGCCCGGAATCCGTAACTAGTAAAAAAAAGTTTGTTCAAATCGGACTGTTCACTCAAAAGTTAGCATCGCGGGACAGGTTGTTTGAACGGTTCAAAGTTGAACCAAAAATTATTCAAATCGAAAAATCAAATATGGGAATGAGCTGTACTCGCCGAGATCTTTCCAACAAAAAAAAATTTGTCCAAATCGGAATGTTCATTCAAAAGTTATTAGGGGGGGGGGGGGGACAGACAGACCGACCGACAGACCGACCGACCGACGCACAAATTCCCCATCTCAATACCCTACTTTCTGTGATCAGCCAAATTTGTCGCCAACTTGACGATATGTCGCCAAATTAGCGTCAAACACTTTGCGATCAAAAGCTTGGCGATATATTGCCAAGTGGTCGCGCCAATTCATATCACTTTTGTCTGCATTGAAATTAACACTGATTTACCCCATAAAGGGGTAAATCACCCCCTTGAGGACATTCGAATACAACCCCAACTGGAGGTGCACAAAAGCACAAAAATAAGCTAAAAGAGAAAATAAGAAAAATTTTATTGCTCACAGAAACCAACAGAAATCTTACCAAAGTTTAAAAGAAGAAGAGAGTTTTCTTTCCTAACTTCAAAAACAAAATACATTTTTCGAAATGACACACTTTAGAAAGAACGTTGCAATATAGCAATTTATACAATATGACATCTAAGCCTCTACAAATCTAAAGGAGTTCCGAAATATGAAATTTGTTTTTAAAAAAAGATTAATTTGTTAATCAAATACCTTTTTTATCCTTTATACTTGAGATAGTTATTGGGAAAACTTCCATTATTGAGGGCTCTTGGCGCAATTTAAAAGATCGCCAAATTTACGGTAGCAAGCAATTCCAACTATCTGCCAGAGAGTTGAGTTGATACACTAAATACTTGATTGGATTGATGAAAGCCTTCGAAAATGGAGTTTTAAATTGAAATTACAAAGACAGAATCAGGTCTAAAATTGAAATAAAAAAATAACTATCCATCGGATTTTGTTGAAACTGGTCTCTAAACCTTCCCAGTACCAAAAGGAACAAACGGTGAAAATTTCAGCCAAATCTCCCGGGTAGTTTCTGAGATCTTAGGGAACACACACATATACACATTTACCAACATTCATTTTTATAGATATACAGGGTGTCCACTCCAATCGTGGACCAATAGCTAATTTCTAAACCGTTAGAGATACGCATATAGTTTATTTAGGAAAAAATCTCCAAATTATGAAAGGAATTTTGGGTCTATTCAATGTTTTTCAAAAAATCAAATTTTGAAAGAGTTACGAAATTTAAATTTTTATACAGCCCCCAGTCCTATCAATCATATTTAGTAAAACATTCTTGACACTGTAACGTTTGAAACTAAAAAAAAATCACTCTTCTACCACAAAAATTGACCGAGTTATGACGTTTTGAAAAATCAAGATTTTGCATTATTTCATGACGTCATCGAGAGATCGCTTAAGGGACCGTATGCGAAATCCTTCAAAATCTTGATTTTTCAAAACGTCATAACTCGGTCAATTTTTGTGGTAGAAGAGTGATTTTTTTTTAGTTTCAAACGTTACAGTGTCAAGAATGTTTTACTAAATATGATTGATAGGACTGGGGGCTGTATAAAAATTTAAATTTCGTAACTCTTTCAAAATTTGATTTTTTGAAAAACATTGTATAGACCCAAAATTTCTTTCGTAATTTGGAGATTTTTTCCTAAATAAACTCTATGCTTATCTCTAACGGTTTAAAAATTAGCTATTGGTCCACGATTGGAGTGGACAGTGGACACCCTGTAGATTTGAGTGACACAAGAAAGACAGGCTTCGGAGACTGTGATATGAGTGCTTTGAGACTATAGCTTTAGAAACATAGTTTTAGTATAGTTTTGTCAACGTTAGGAAAACGGGGAGAAAGTTCGAGAGCTCTCCTCCGGCAATTCTTGGAAGTTGAAATTTTAAAAAGAAAGAAAGACATTTTGGGCTGTTTTTGGTGAAATATAAAAGTAAAGGGTACATTAATTTTTGAGGAACTTAAAACCAATCAATTAGTATTAATCTCTTTTATCTTTCTCTGAAAATTTTATGTAAAATAACCGTTTTGAAAGATATTTTTTAAAAACTTAAATTTCAGGAATTCATGTTAATTTTGATCAGTCCCATGTGAATCTTTTCAATGCCTCTCATACACATACCGGCAGGCGTGGAACGTGGATACCTGGTAGAAAAAGAAAATGGTTGAGGGCGCCAAATTATTATCCGCTTGTGTGGAATTTCTTGGTCGGACCGGCCCTGTTTGTGACTAAGAGTAGGAGGTGGTCAAAGCTGTTGAAAAAAGTGTAGCATCATTTATGTACTTAGACAGCCTGTAAGAATTGGTGCAGTTCAATGCTGTCTTTAGTGATTCTTGAAAGTTTTTCACCAAAAATGACTGTAGGAATGAATGAGTTAAAAATTCGATATCAGAGGGATACACTCACTCTCTAAGCACTTGCGTCCCCGTACAGAGTGGTTGTTGAAGTGAGAGGCGGCAAAAGCGGAATCTGTGGGGGCGAACAGGGTGAAGCTGCCTTTGAGGTTGCGCAGACTCTGGACGAGGCCGGCTCTGCTCACAACTGAAAAGGAAGAAAAGACAACATTAACAATTGAAAAGACAACATTAGCAACAGCAGTTTGGCTGTCTTAGATCAGTGACTTGTATTGGAGTGACTTATGGCTTCTGACTTTATTTGAATTGGCAATAATGTTAAAACCAATGCCTCTGGGAGGGGTTTTAATACCCCCTCTCCTCCCTTTCATTGCACCACTGGAATGAATATTTGTAAATGAGACGTTTTCACTTGAAACAGCATACTTATCGTACGACGTCACATCTGCAAGCGAACACTTTTCTGAATTGAAAAAGGGTTCCTTGAAACCCCGAAACACGTGCCTGTAATTTTTGCAAAAATGTGCATTTGTTTCACGTTCTTTTTCTTACTTTTGTTTTGTCACAAAAAATTATGAATCCAAAATAACTTAGGAATGGAGAAAAGTTCTAAATGCACTAGTCTCTCTAGTTTGTCCTCTGTTTTCCACAGAAAAAACATTTTCATACAAAATAGGTTTGTATATTTAAAAAAAAATTAACTATGGTTTTTCTGAAGTCAGAGAAGTGAGATCCTATGTGTTTCCAAAGGCATTCACAAAAAACTAATAGGTACCACGGTACACTTACTTCCCTTGAGGATTGAAAACTGGGCATCTCCAGCTATGAGGTCTGCCACTGTCTTTGTGGGGCTGGGAAGGACCTTCTCTACCAGATGGATGACGCCGTTTCTTGCAAACTTGTCCGTTTGTACCACAGGAACACAGTTTGCTGTCATCACCTGAAAAGCAAAACATCTCATTCCATAGTCAATCGATTTCGGAGGAAGGAACAAACAAAAGTTACTCCATATTACTGGGCCGTAACAGTGCGGATTTCCTTGTGGTGCTGCCGGGGTAAAGTTAAACCCTCACTTTCCATGTATTACGGATGTCTGACCGACCGTATCGAGTCAGCTGCTTGGATGTGGTAAATTAAGCACTAGACACTAGACGAGCGCCATCGGACCAGATACCATATATAAGTCTACGGGTCTGGAATCGTAAATCATTTCAGCTGCTCTAGAAGGGGCGTTCACATGTTCCCCTCATGGGTGTGAATACGTGACACCCTCGATGTGTATAGACGGTGTATTTGCCTCATGAGAGTACATTCACGTTAATTTGAGCCGAAGTCGTAGACAGAGATCAACATTCGGGTCTGAGGCAGCAATCCGATCGTATTTCATAAAATAGTTGCGTAGGTATAATGTGGCTCTGATAAGTTTGAACTATGACCTTGACGAAATTAGCTTCTTTGGGACTTCTAGTGCAAAGGGGAAGTGTTATTGGCTCGCATTTAAGTCGTAATACTTTTGCAAAACTACTGTGAAAGTTTTTAACCCACGAGGAATTGCCCTTCTTTGTTACCCTCAAAAGAGTTAAACATTGTCAAGGTCAATGCTCATCTTATCAGAGGCGTACTATCCGTCAGACAAAGTGTTTTAGGAAAAAAATAGTTCTTGTTTGGAGGCGAAAGAGAACTTTCGCGAAGACTCAATTTCTTCATTATCACGCTAACTGTTCTCTTGATTTTTTTTCTTTTTTTTTCGCGTGAGAATTCAGAGTTAATAACTGATCATTATTGGTTTGATTTTGTTAGCTCGAGTTAAGCAATAGTGGTTAGCAAGTTATGGTTTCGGAGAAAAAGAACGAATTAAAAAGTTTAATTAGAAAACAGAATAACAATCTATCATTGAAAATATAAGCATTACTCATGTCAACACACGATAAATGTCGTTTGGCCTGTCGCCGTTGCTTATGGGCTTGGAACAGAATAACACATAATTTGCAATAAATAGTTCAAGTCAAAAAGTTAGACCTACTTCGAAAGTAGCACGTTTATTAATCCTAGTGTCTGCGCATAGTATTAAATTTCAGTTCTAAATGTTAGAAAAATTGCCCGCGTGAAGTTATTTTGGAATGCATTTCATGAACCTTGGCAAAGCAACTGTTTGGCACTCTGTGACAAATTGGTACAGTAACCGCTTCTAATAAAATCACTGGATTATAGAATTAGCCGCTTTTTAAAATCAAATCTGCATGAACCGAATCCTTATAATACCAAAACATGTTAAAACTTTCCTTTAATAAAATCAGTATTGCCATTTTATAAAATCAAGTTTATGGAAAGCGTATGTTAATAATTTGAAAATGACAGTTATAAATTATGTTGAAAATTACCACACACATAATAATTTTCATAGTAATGTAGCACTAAGAAATGAAAGAGTCTCGGAAGATGAAGAAATGCATGCCAAATTTGCACTCTTCAATGTATATACGATTTCCGTTAATCAAATATCTAGACGGCAGTATTTTAAGATCCGTCTGCAAATAAAAATGTAAATTTTATTTAGTTTTTTTCTTTATTTTGGAGCTTTTAAAACTACATAGAAATACAGTAATTTATTTATTTTTCAGATAATTGATCTTTAAAAAACTTATTCTTTAAGTGTAGGTATGCCAGTTTTTGAAATCGGCCGCTTTATGAAATCAAATGTCCTCGGGACAAATATGATTTTAATAAGCGGCGGGCACTGTTTTTTTTTTAGTACTTTGCTTAACGCATAAAATTAATGTCAACTCACAATTGGGTGCTCTGTGGCAAACTGGTATTTTCTTTATTACTCTTACAGACAGTCTAGAGCTTTCCTTGAAGCACAAAATTAATGACAACTCAGAACATTTTCAGAAAGAAATACAATAGATATAATCCGAAAAGATATCTCCCCAAAAACAACAGTGTTGTAAAAAAATCCCCCGCCAAGAAAACCTTAAATACTCAGCCTTAAAAAGTTATGATATCGAGTTTTCCCGCCAAGTTTGTGCCAAACTACAACTAACCTGTATGTATAGTTCTTTTAAATTGTTTTCAGTCCTGCCAGGCGGGAAGTTTTTACTCATTAAGCAACCACCTCACAAGACAAAGCTTCCCGCCTGGCAGGACAGAAAACAATTTAAAAGAACTATACATACAGGTTAGTTGTAGTTTGGCACAAACTTGGCGGGAAAACTCGATATCATAACTTTTTAAGGCTGAGTATTTAAGGTTTTCTTGGCGGGGGATTTTTTTACAACACTGTTGTTTTTGGGGAGATATCACATGTTTTTGCATTAATATTATTTCTTTGCCTATTTTTTTTTCTCTTCAAAATTTACTTTGCATATTTTTTTTTCCCTTCAACATTTTTCTTGGCGGTCCGACATATGTGGTTTTCTTGGCGGCATGCATTTGGTGCAAAAGTTCAAGGATCTTCTTCAGTCTAGGATAAATTTGAAATCAATCACAATGTACCACCCGAACCGACGCAAAACAAAGCTAGTTGCTAACAATACTACGATTAAATCAAAAGTTTAAACAAAAAACCCCAACCCTTACTGCCGATCTCATATTAAAATGAACTAAATTGAAGATCCCTTTTAAAAGCTTTATGCAATAAAATCAATTACAAATATTTTATTTGTTAACAAATAGAAACTGGCAACAGATGAAATTTCAATCATTGAGTTTTCTTTCCTCGCCGCCCAACAATGACAACATAAATGCTCAGATGTTGAACAGAGCTAGTAGATAGAAATCGGACCAATTTTAAGCATTAATAACTCCGGTGTGCGATGACCCCGGGGGGTAAATTTTGGGAAAACGTCCTCAATGTCTCATCGAGAATATTCATACCAAAAATCAACACTAAAGACCCCCGAGGGGAAAAGATACGAAAAATAAAAACGAGGGGGGAGGGGGTGGGGGGTCGAAAAACCCCCTATGCCGAGCTTTGGGACAAAATAAATGTGGGTGCAAAATGAGAGCTCAATCCGAGTTACCGTTTAGTCTGGACCCCTGTCAAACAATTTTTAAAAAGTGCGAAAAATAGCGATTTTATAACATATATCACCCCTCCCCCTGAGGGTCCTGGATGTTTTGCTTTAGTATGTGCCGTCCGGGGCCGCTAGAGATTGAGTATACCAAAAGTGAACTCTAAGGATCTTTATGGGGCTGAGATACAGAGGGGTGAAAACCCCGGTTTGGTTACTCGCGTAAACAGTCCTTGTCGCTCTTTTACATTTTTATTGGCGACGGAAATTTCTTGGCGGCTTGTATTTGGTTTTCTTGGCGGGGCGGGACGCTCCCGCGTCCCGTGATCTGAAGATCGTATTTTTATCAACTAGAAATTTTGTAAACACTATGGGACTCTGAGTACAAAAATATGCGAAATACTTAGCAAAACACCTCCCCAGATTTACTGCCTTACCTTCTCTGGGTTGTGGTAGATATTAATTCGTACGCGGGTGTCCGAATCTTCCGTTTGCAACAGATGTCCGTCTGGAATGTCCTCAGCCTTGACGAATCCTGGCAACAAGTGACGTTTCAGTAGGCCGTCGAAGTTCTGCAGTGTTCCGTCTGTCGTCCCAGACACTTCGTTCTAAAGGGTAAAACGAAAAGTGTGTAAAATCTGTCATAAAGGAGACACATGTGTTACTCTAATAAATTTGGTGGTTTTTAGCCAAAACAACGAGACTATTTGTTCCTCATAGTTAACCAGCTTCTCGTTCATTACTCCTTTTTTTTTTTTTTTTTTGAGCAATCACAAATTGTTATATGCTTTTTTTTTTAACCTGAATTGCCAGGGTGGTTCCTTTTAAAGATTGGCAGTCTGCCAACGTGGCGCGTCCATCAGCCCTTGCTCCTCCACCATTAGGGTGTATCGAAAAAAACTTTTTTTCGAAATTCAATTTACTAAGTTGATAAAAAGTTGCCCCTACCTACCCACATATTCCACAAAAAATTTCAGTCTAATCAGAAATTGTTTAGGTGTTCCGCACGAGGCCTAAAGTTGGTGAATTTCTTCAAAAATATTTTTTTTTTATAATTTTTTTAAACATTAATAAAAATGTTAAAAATAATTCAAGATGAAAAATGAACACAGCAAAGTCGGGGGACAAAATTGGATTTGAAAAAAAGTATATTAAACAGCATTTAGATCTCCCACATTTATTCTAAACTTACCTAATTTTCACCAAAACTAGCATTTTACAAGGCCATGCGGCTTGGTTAGAAACTCGTTTATGAATGTGGAATCTAACTGAATGAACACTTGAAACTGGGAATCATCTGTGATTTATGTGGAGTAAAAAGTAAAATAATATAAACTATAAACAGAATCTAAGCCCCTCGTCACACAGTGCCCGCGTTCTATAGGGACCCCCGTGATGGTAAACGAAATACAGCTGCTATAGGATTGTAGAAGAACATATATCTTTGGTTGAGGAAACAGACTCGAAATATTTCGGACGTGGTGCTCCAGTAAATGGTCCAGGGAAAGAAATTGTAGCGTTTGTAGATTCCGTTTCATGATTTATGGAAAAAAAAAGTTCTATTGATAAAGAACATAAAAGCTATCGGTTGTGATGGCACATCAGTTAACACTGGAAAATCGAATGGTGCTTTTAGACTTTCAGAAAAGTCTTTAGAACCCTCACTACAAGCCATGGTATGTTTTCTTCATTTAGTGAATTACCACTTAGAAAGTTAACGGTGGCTCTTGATAGGCCGACTACTGGACAAAATTCTTTTAGTTGACCCATTGGAGAATTCTTACAATATTGCTGAGATCTACCAGTCATGAGCTTTAAGAAAACAGAACGCGTTTTACCAGAAGTTGTTGTCAAAGAATTGAGTCAAAAAAACTTATGGGATTTGTCTAAAGCTGTGATGTCTGGCAAATGTTCTCAAAATTTAGCAGAAAGGAACCCTGCAAGCTTTTCCCACGCAAAATTACTTCTGTACAATGTGAAATGGATAACATTCTGGAGATTTGTATCCAAATACTTGCTGCAATCTATGATCTTAAAAAATGCTTATATGCATGAATAATTTTATGCTGAGATTCGATTGTAAAAATGCAGAGAGCATAAACCTTTATTATAAATTCTGAAAGTTTACTTCACTCTGAACTTGGATCACTAGTTGCGATGTATAGCCTCAAAACTGTTTGCCATCGTGAGCCATCTTGCTTGGGAAAAGCTTGCAGGGTTCCTTTCTGCTAAATTTTGAGAGCATTTGCCAGACAATACAGCTTTAGACACATCCCATAAGTATTTTTGACTCAATTCTTTGACATCAATTTCTGGTAAAACGCGTTCTATTATCTTAAAGTTCATGACTGGTAGATCTTAGCAATCTTGTAAGAATTCTCCAATAGGTCAACTAAAAGAATTTTTTCCAGTAGTCGGCCTATCAAGAGCCACCGTTAACTTTCTAAGTGGTAATTCATTGAATGAAGAAAACATACCACGGTTTGTAGTGAGGGTTCTAAAGACTTTTCTGAAAGTCTAATAGCACCATTTGATTTTAAAGTGTTAACTGATGTGCCATCACAACCGATAGCTTTTATGTTATTTATCAATAGAACTTTTTTTTTTCATAAATCGTGAAACTGAAGCTACAATTTCTTTCCCTGGGCCATTTACTGGAGCACCATGTCCGAAATATTTCGAGTCTGTTTCCTCAACCAAAGATATATGTTCTTCTACAATCCTATAGCAGCTACGCTAGCGGAGCTGTATTTCGTTTACCGTCACGGGGGCCCCGATAGAACGCGGGCACTGTGTGACGAGGGGCTTAGATTCTGTTTATATTTTATATTATTTTACTTTTTACTCTACATAAATCACAAATGATTCCCAGTTTCAAGTATTAATTCAGTTAGATTCCACATTCATAAACAAGTTTCTAACCAAGCCGCATGGCCTTGTAAAATGCTAGTTTTGGTTAAAATTACTTAAGTTTAGAATAAATGTGGGAGATCTAAATGTTGTTTAATATACTTTTTTTCAAACCCAATTTTGTCCCCCGACTTTACTGTGTTCATTTTTCAACTTGAATTATTTTTAACATTTATTCTTAATATTAAAAAAAAATTAGAAAAAAATAATATTTTTGAAGAAATTCAAACTTCAGGCCTTGTGCGGAACACCTAAACAATTTCTGATTAGACTGAATTTTTTTGTGGAATATGTGGGTAGGTAGGGGCAACTTTTTATCAACTTAGTAAATTAAATTTTGAAAAAAAGTTTTTTTCGATACACCCTATCCACCATGCAGGCATGGTAGGGGTCATCAATATGTGGCGTAAGGATGTGTGTCCCTGGTGCAGTTTGATCACGGATCCTTCGTGATGGTAGCCCAGAATTTAAACCACTAAACCAAAAGAATTTTATGGCTCAGAGGCGAAGTTGGATTATGTGCCCTCGGACGTACGCCATGCAGTTATCGCAATTGGTTATTAAGAAAAGCCTAATTTGACTTCGAGGTGCCAAAATTCAATTTTTCTCTCTATCTCTCTAATGTAAAGCTTATTCAGCAGCAAGAAGACTAACCAAACAAATAACATTAATGCAAAGAAAGTGGGGGGGGGGGGGGGCGGACAGCTTGATATTGGATGTTTTAAATTTTTCATTGTTAGCTAGTAGTTAGCGTTTTTCAATGATGCAGAATCCTCGCTAAAAGATAAATGTAGTGCTTCTCACACTTTTTTTCCCCATTAAAGTTATTTGTTTGGTCAGTCTTCTTACTACTGAACAAACTTTGCGTTAAAATAATATTTTAATTTAATTGTTCATATTGCTACAAAAGCGTGTCTTTTTAGTTTTTAAAGTATTAATTTATTTCATGTAAGTTGCGTAAAGTTTGCCCTTTTTATTTTTATAATGAAAGTCAAGTCGCACTTACTACTTAAGAAATACATTTTTCATAGAGAATATTACCTAGTTGTTAGAAACTCTTATGTAAAGTGACTGTACCCGAGCACAAAGAGCAATCGCAACTGGCTATTTCAAAAAGTCTCTTTTAACGAAATCAGACGGATAGTTTTCGAGTCTTTAAAGGACATAAATACATTTATGTACATACATAAGTACCTTCTTTCATGTTTATATAAAGACACGATGACTTAAAATTGGTCATAATAAACATATCTCTTATTCCCGCATCCAAATTACAATTTCTTTTTTTACGGACATGCCTCGTATTACATGATCTTGCAAATCACCAGGCGCAATATGACTGGTGCGAATTTCTTCCCCATTTCCATTCCATTTCATTTTTAGAAACAAGAAGCCCAATGAGTAGGGTCCTATTGCAGTTCGTGATTGCAAAAAAAAAAAAAACAAAATTTGAATTCAAAGCATCAAAATTCAAATGAATGCCAAGTACTTGATGCTGATTACCCCCTTTGTTTTATGATCATTCTTTATTGAATAGTACTTTTTGAGTCGTTCGTAATAAACAATCTTGCGAAAAGTACGTTGAACGTTAACGTTGAAACTTTTCTTTTTAATACGCTTTTATTAGTTTCACATGTGGTTTTGTACGTAACTCTGAATAAAAGATAAAATTCACGTTCTTTACAATGTAAAAGTAATATATTTTAGATTATTATTAATACTAAAGGCTAAATTATATTACATGCTGATGTATTTTATTGTTTCAGTTTATATTAGAGACGCTATATAAACTATCTAGTCTAAGTGCCTTAGTTTGTATGTCTCTGAATGAAAGGTAAAATACACGTTCTTTGCAAATATAAAAGTAATATATATTTAATACTATTATTATTACTAAAGGGTAAACTACATCACGTGTTGATACATTATACCAAGTGCATGTAAACTAAGCGGACATTCAATAGTTTTGAAACTTAATTGTTTGTATTTACTCTAAAAACGTAATGTCTAGTTTTTTTAGTTTTTTTTTAAAACTATATTTCGGATTATTACTTTTCTTTTCTTTTTTTTTTTTTTAAATCTGATCACTTCCTTAGGTTTTCACTGGTAACAGATTAATGCTTCTACTCTTAATCGTGAATTTGCTTGATAATGGCTTGAACAAACGCGCTTTCAAAACTTACGCCAGTATTTTCTTTGAACAGTAGTTCCAGGGCGTCGTCAGGAGGACAGAAGAGTGAGTAATTGAGGGAGTGAAGGGCATTACTCCACCCTGAATTCTCAACCATTTCCACCAGCCGTGAGCTCCCTAGTATCCTTAAAGTGGCCAGTACGTCTCTTAAATCAACTGAAAAAAAGTTATTGGTATAGAAGGAAGTTAAGGAATAACATTTCCTTTTTGCATATAAATCTGTGCTCTATAGCAACAACAACAATCACGAGTCAGAATTTGACAAAGTTTAACTGTTGAATTTGGTCAAACAAACTCTATACCTGCTAGCAAAATACAAAAGGGATTGTGTACGTTGTATACTAATTCCAAGGTACAAATATGCTTTTTGTGTTTTCTCCATTTCACTATTAGTTTTTGATGAAGGCTTCTCGTTTCTAATTTCATTAAAGTTACATAACAAGTGTTGTTAGTATCTGTAAAGAACGGAAGAGCAAAGCAAATGGTGGCCTTTTTGTACGCATTTATTTTATTTTGTATATTGTAAGCAGGAGGTGAAGCCCTCCAATCCATTTATACTATTAAAATTTGCCATATGATTGTTTGTTTTATCTGCTTCTTCGAACTGTCTTTCTTGTCGGAATCGAGGTACAGTCATCATAGAATACCAAATGAAAGCTGTCTATCAAAATGTTTATTAAACAATCTATACCGTAAAATATGAGGCTGCAGGTTATCCAGGAATTTTATGAAATGACATCAATTAAGAATCCAACTTCGGCGAGATATTGCCTATTATTTTACGTGTTAATTTCTTAGTAGATGCCTTAAGTATTAAAATAGTGCTAGGAGTGAGCAAGATAACAATTCAAACATTTACACCCCTAGTTTGCCACGAAACAATGCAAAAAAATGTTTTACAATGATTAATTTTCTAAATATCGCCGATTTTAACATCATTCAGTGGATTTTTCGCAAAATATCGCCAATAGCGCCAAATTGAACCCAAATTCAAAAAATAGTTTTTTTCGCCAAATTTGTCGCCAACTTGGCGATATGTCGCCAAGTTGGCGTCAAACACTTGGCGACCAAAAGCTTGGCGATATATCGCCAAGTGGTTGCGCCAATTCATATCACTTTAGTCTGCATTGAAATTAACACTGATTTACCCACAAAAAGGGGTAAAACACCCCCTTGGGAACATTCGAATGCAACCACAAGGGGAGGTGCACAACTAGACCCTCCTCAGAGCCTACATACCAAACTAGAAGCTTCTACGGCATATAGTTTTTGAGTTATGCGACACACATACATACGCACATACATACGTACATACAGACGTCACGAGAAAACTCGTCGTAATTAACTCGGGGTGGTTGAAAATGATTTTTCGGCTGGTTATATGTTGGTAGGTACATATGCACGTGCTGATAGGTCGAAAAAACTGCTCAACATTCATTCGGTGGTGAGCAAAATCCAAATTTAGACTCAAATTTGAGTGATTTTTTTTTTCGGGATTTAAATTTTTATAGTTGTACCAGAATGTTCGTCAATTTTACGCATTCTCGCTAATTTATAAAATTTAGCGAGATGCCGATAGTCCAGGGTTGCCACAGGCTACTTAAATGCTACTTTCTGCTACTTTTTTTCTCACTAGGCGACTTTGGAGACTTTTTGATGCAAAAACTGGCTAAAAAGCAACTTTTTTTCACTAAAGCTACTTTTTTGGAGACTTTTTATTTTCCAAAGCAAGTTTTTATTCGAAAATAGTTGAGTTATTTCACTCTCTTTTATTTTAAAACCCATATTTTTCATTGCTCTTCATCCCCATTTTACCATATTTTTCTTTAAAAAAGTCCTTCTTTGCCTTGCGTTCTAGACAGATCTGCTCCATTGCTTTTAAACAGCACTCAGGATCAGTTCAAATGATGGAATAACATACTTTAATGTTTTTTGGTGAAAAGTGTTTTTTTTACAAAGCATTCAAGTTTTTTGTCATCCGAACCCGTCAAATAGGGTGTTGACTGAACTGGGAAACATGAAATTGCCTGAAAATTCTCATTTTGCAAATATTATTAGTGCAGGAAAAATGCAAATATTTCCCCTCAAAAGGTTTTTTTTTCAAGCATGGGCCAACATTTCAGGGATCATGCTGTTATTTATTAATATTGGTCATCATAGCTTGACAAAAATGCAATTCTTGAACTATTTTATTCTAAAACGCTTATATATATTTGCGATTTACATGCTTCTAAGGTCTTTTACATTGTGAAAAATGCAATATTTTTACATCATTTGTGAGAAATAAATTTTTTCCCCTTTTCAATGTTTACTAAGCTTTGTTGAATGCAAATAAATACATTTTTTTTTTTTTCTACTAAAAACTTATTTTAAAAATTTGTAATGAACACTGCATGCCCATTTTGAACGCTATCATTTGCTGCGTCAAGTGCTGTATCGCCGGTTTTGCTTCAATTTTGTCAAGTTCTACAATATTTGAATAATATTTCTAATCGATTTCAAAAAATGAAGCACTAATTAAAATTATAATTTAGGGCCCTATTCCAGAAAAAGTTGGTAGCATTCCACATGAAATTGACGTCATTACTTCTTTGTCAAACCGTGTCAGTTTGCGGAATTTTTATGTGGATATGGCTTGAGAGAGAAATGGAATTACAACATCAAAACTATTCTGTGCGAGAGTGCCTGGAAAAAGCTCTAAATTTCAAAAGATGAGAAAAATAAAATTTGAATGTTGCTTACCCCACCCCCCTTGCAATATTCATCATAATTTTCTATTATAGTTGTCTTGATCGCAAATCCTATCAGAATTTAAAGTTCTGAAATTAGCGTTATATTGGGACCAGATGGGATAAAAAAGAGTGCCTTAGTTTATGAAAGAAAATTAAATAAAATGTTAACATGAATAAAAGCGGACCCCCCCCCCCCTCCTTCTTCAAAAAAAAAAAAAAAAGGCCGGTATGAGAAAGTCAGTCAAAAAATTAGAAGAAAAAATTAAACTAGAATATCAAGTTACATGCAAAGATACGCAGTACTCATTAAAATTGCTGTCTTACTTTTGAAAGTCTAATTATTGCAGCAGAGAAATTAGTTTTTTCAAGCTAATTCTTGTAACAGAAGACTTTAGAATTTTTTATGCCGATATTGCATTCTTGTAAAAGCTATTTGCAGTGTTTACTTGGCAATTGCTTTGCGTTGATTTTTTCTGGTAGTCTAATGAAAATAGTTCAGGTTATCATAGAAAGTAGTTCAAAGCGCTTGGAAAAAGAGAAAGAGAGCATTAAATCTAAAGAAAAATTACACTTTTTACTGAACAAAAATTAAGCTCATTGAATGAAATTCGTTCTAATAGTGGAAAATATAAAAATAACTCTCTTTTTTAAGAACTTGTAGCGAAAGTTTTATCTTTTTCCCTTTGTATTAGTACATTCATTTTACGTCCATTAAGAATAAAGGTGTACATTTTTTGATACTGTATAATTTTTCAACCGCACAGTTTGTTTATTACAGCATTCATCTAATCATATGAATGCATCTCTTTTTCTTTACAACTTTTTTAGTTCCTCAAGCTACTTTTTTGAAATTTTTAGGCTACTTTTGCTTCTTTTTTTGCATTTTTTCCTGTGGCAACCCTGTACATTATAGTCATCCAGATTGCAAATCATATCAGCGCATAAAGTGCTGATATCAGTTTGACACCAGAGTGAAATAAAAAAAAGTAGCTAAGGTTACGGAAGAATATTAAAAAATGTTAAAACAAAAGAAAGTGAGCAAAAAAAAAAAAAGAAACTGAACTCTGAAAAGGGTAGGTAGTCAAGAAATCAGAGGAAAAAAGCAAATTAGTATCAAGTTTCTGCCAAAAGTACTGCTGTACTTTCAAGGTCCTAGTTAATGTTTAACTTGTTCTTGCAACAAAAGACCTCGTAATTTTTTATACAAATAATGTTGCTGTACTGCGTCCTCGTAACAGCTACTGGAAGTATTTTATTTATAATTTGCTACATTTATATTGATTTTTCTTTGTATTCTTATCAAAATAGTTGAATAGAATTAACTGTAGTCATGGGGATACTTTACTCTCCTTTTCAATAAGTTCTGGCAAATTTTTTTTTTTTTTGTAATTGCGAATTCAGTTTAAATTCCTCAGCAAAACAGATGGGGTCTTTTTACAAATGTTAAATTTTCAGCTGTACTATTTATTTCTTACTTCATTTATTTGACCATGAATATTGTTTTCTTGAAACTTTTTCAATTTTGGGGACTACTTTTTTTTGCAACTTTTTAAATTTTGGGACTACTTTTTTGCAACTTTTTTATATGTTGTTGGCTACTTTTGCTACTTTTTTAATGAATTTTTCCTGTGGCAACCCTGATAGTCCATTACGTACCATAAAGTGGGGTAAATGAGTACACTTTTCAGCTTTAATTGGAAAAAATTAGTTGAAAGATTTTTTTTTTTTTTAATTTGATTTTTTGGGTGAAAACTTCGGTCTTGCTTTGCTTTTGATATTCCAAGCAAAGACAAAACATTTTACACAGTTATTATTTATACATATAGGAATTTAGGGATGTTCCGTATTACCCCGTTGATAGAGGTCAATCGGAACACATGTTAAAAGTTTTATTTTTTTCAATTTTCCCTGTAATAGGTTTCACAAACATGAGTAATATTGATCAGGGAACATAAGAACAGATAGTTACTGTGGAATTCAAAATTATTTTCTCTACCAGTAAACAGATGACAGCTTATCATTTCAAAGTTTTAATTTTACAGTTAAATTAAAATAAAACAATGTTTCACTTCTACTGATTCAAATACGTATTTATTGCTGTAGCATAATAAATCAGCTGCCTTATTTCTAACCGACCTTTTATGAAACCTACAAAGTTAATATTTTGACCGCTGCTCCTGCTCTCTGAAGATTAAGCAGCACATTACCCATGTTTCTTCTTTTTTTTTTAATTATTTTTCGAATTTTCAAATGTTTCTTAAAATTTTCGAAAGTTCTCAAAATTTAAGATGTTTGTTCCAATTTGCACATTTTCAAAAGATAGAGAACTAAGTCATTTTACTTCCATATATATTATCATTTAAAAAATCTTTAATCGCTTTCAAAAGAAAAAAAAAGGAGAATTAAAAATATAGAAAGCACACCAAATACATTTTATCAACTTTTTCTCTTGGGTTAAAATAATGCAGTCCAAATATGCCTTTATTTCCCGTTGCCAAAGATAAAATAAGTCAATTAAAACTTCAGAGTGAAAATAAAAACAAATCGCATAAACGATTATTATTTCACGGTAGAAGTCAGGGCTTCAGGGTTGGAATTGGACTGATATGGGTAAAGGTGTCGGAGTCAGGAGTTGTAGTGGAGAGCTTAAAAATTCTATGAGTAGCAGTTAGTCATTTTTTCTCCGATCCTGCATTTGTCATGACTGCGAAGTCAGAGTCGAGGTCGAGGTCCCTGAATTTTTCGTGGTTGAAAAAGGCCCGTGGTTGGTCATTTTCACACTGACCCCGCAGCCGCAGCTTTGGTAAAACCATTTGCTTTTTACATCATTTCATTTTGATATCGTCATACTTATTTCTGGCTTGTTTTGATGTAAAGTCTGCAAAATATTGTATTTCGATTTTAATTAATAGTCTTACCTTGAAACTAAAAATGGAGAATCTATTCAGAATCTCCACAATTGTTAGATGCGAAAAAATAATTTTTTGCGTTGTTAACGATAAATTTTTTTGAATTGTTCAAAAAACAGTCTTAAAACAGTTGAATAAAAAAAATATTCTCTATACATAATTCTTCATCAAGAGCTTTTTACAACAAAGTTTGTTTGAAGGAGATAATACACCTTGAAGTTTAGGGTCTCTTTGGTCTTAAGATTCCCCGTAGAAGCTAATGTTAAGGAATTTTAAATTGATCGAAATTGAATGAAAAGTTGTTTAAATCAAAAAGTCCGTGGTTTTTACAGTAGTGTCCAAAACCTTGACAACCCTGGGAATGAAGTGTTCTTACCGTAATCTTTTGAACATATTTTTTTTCTTCAAATCGGACTACTTACTCAAAAGTTATTTGGAGGTAATTGGTTTCTTTACGGTTTAAAATTAAACGAAAAATTGTTTAAATCGAAAAGTTAAATACGGGAATGAGGTGTCCTCGCTGAGATCTTTCGAACAAAAACAATTTGTTCAAATCGGATTGTCCATGCAAAAGTTATTGCGTGTGAGGGGGGGGGGGGGCAGATTGGCAAACCAACACACACACATACATTTTCCCCTTGTTAAAACCTACGTTGTAATTTTTCATTTTTCGATATTTATTTATTTTACTTATTGGTGACTGGTTTTTTTTCCTCATTTAAGGTAGAACGTAGGCTTCAGGTAGTTTCTAAATAATCGACTTCAAAAAAGGAGGAGGTTCTCAATTCGAAGCGTATGTTTTTTTTTTTTTGTTCGCACATAACATTTGATCTACTGAACCGATTTGGACGATTTTTTTTAATCCATAGGAGATGGTGTAGCTTAAGTACCATGTACTCATATGACGATATTTGTTCACTAGAAAAAAAGTTATGATCGAAAAACTAAAATTTCTTGTTATTTAAAACAATATGTGCTATCGTAAATCCTTACTTCGATGAGCGACCCGATGGTCAAGTGGTTAAACACGTCAGGTTGAAGTTCCTGATGGAATGAGATCGAGTCCAGGTCTGCAAGTTTTTTGAACAGCTGCATGGTTTTTTAACTATATTTTGATTATTTTAAGTGCATTTACACTAAAAAGAATGAAATAAAAGATTTTTGGAAAAAAAAATAGACCGACTTCAGTTGAAATTGCTCTAAAAAGTAAAAAATAGTTTTTTTCTTTGAACACCATCGAAACTACTTTTAAACATAAGTTTTGAAGTCGGCGCAAAAACAATGTATAGAATCATACGCAACTACAATTCAACTATAAATATAAATTTTAATGGATACATTTCATTGATTACAACACATTCGTGTAATGGTACAAGTATTATGCTTTTAATTTTCAATGGTTTCTCTGAAAAATGTTGGCAAAATATGGTTTAATCTAATTTTACCTATTGTTTTTGCGCCGACTTCAAAACTTATGTTTAAAAGTAGTTTCGATGGTGTTCAAAGAAAAAAAAAATATTTTTTACTTTTTAGAGCAATTTTCAACTGAAGTCGGTTCTATTTTTTTTTCCAAAAATATTTTTCTTAATTCAGTTTCAAAAGAACAAAAAAAAAAAACAGAAACTCCATAAACAAAAAGAAAAAGTACTGTAAGGGCCCTGCTCCACATTGACGTAAAGCAGAAACGTAAAACGGATTAAATGGTTATTCCTATGGAAAGTACCCGGATTTTCGGTTTCTGCCTTCGGTTTCGGTCGCGTTTTCTGCTGCTGTGAGCAGGACCCTTAGTCACTAATCTTAAAAGCAGGTTATTAATTACGGATTTTTTTTTTTTTTTTTTTGTTTTATCTCTTTCAGAAGCCCTTCGAGTGATTGCAGCACCTACTATTAGCAATGCCAACAAACTATAGAGGGCACTGCAGCCACTGTCTAATGGCGGCAGAAAAAGATAAAACAAATACATGCCGTAACGGATAAATTGCTTTAAAACTTAGTGAAAGCAATAATTTTTGTTCGTATGCATGATTTATTGTTTTTATTCTTTTGAAATGAATTTTTTAAGTCTTGTGGATACTCTGGATTTATGTAGAAGGAAATGATAAATTAAAGAGTATTTCGAAACGTTAGAAATTAATGCAAATCAGATAGTAACTTGTTTGCACAAGCAAGGTAGAAGTCTGAGACTTCTGTTTCTGTCGATCTAAGTATTATCTAAACTCAAAGGCTTTTTTTCCCCTTCAAGTTAGTCTTGACATTTTTTTAAATTTTTATGTTTCTATAAGTGCGTATAGCAAAGTTTATTCTGGATTTAAGTCAAAAATATGCAATTCTTTTGATAAGAAAATAAAAAGCATGGCTCATAGAAGTTTATCATCTCAACCTAAATTTTTACCTTAGTGATTCCAGAAACATAAATGACTTAGCTAAGAAAAATATTTTAAAAATTTAATATACTAGTGTTTTTAAAAGCTTCAAAGAAAAAAAATAATAATGACAGCTGCACAAATTGATTTTTTGAAGAATTTTTGGAAATTATGAAATAAAAGCAATTTATGGATTACTTTTAATATTAGTGTCTGAAAATATTTTGAGAAAAACTAAATTGTGTATCCATAATTTGAACCCAAGAAATGCTCTTTAACTCTGTACAAGTGGCTTCACCCCAGCATTAGTATTGCGGCGGAAAAGTCTCTCTAACTAGGCGCTCCTATACTTCGTTTGCAACTACGATCTTCAATCTATGTTCCGCAGAACACGTTGGTTCTGTCGTTAAAAATACGTTTTTTTTATTAATTATTTTCCACAAAATACACTCATTTGGGTCCTTTTTATCCACAACTATCCACTATTTGAACTACTCCTAGTTTAATGGTGTTTACTTTAATCTATTGAACATTGTGAGTGTACCCCGCACCACTTCAAGTTTTTCAGTATATTTGACATCAAAAGAAATTGCAGATGACCCAGTGATTCAGTCAGCAGGAAAAATAATACTTTCAGTTTTCTACTTTTTCTTTACAAACTAAGCTAACGGCTCTACTCTTGAATGTTGATTTAAAGTTTTTTTAAATCTCTCGTCCCCCTACATTATAATATCCCAAGCAATAAAATAAATTATGGAACTGTTATAATGCTATGAGGTAAAAATGAGGAGTTTTTAAAAGTTTTAAATCATATTTTTCTAGTTTAAAGCTGCACTAGATTTATTAAAAAGTAGTTCATTTTGTCTCCCATTTAACACTGTTCAAAGTGACCTTAAGTGGCAGGATAGCTTTAAACGAGGTTTAAATGGCTTTATAGTTATGGTTTCTTAATATCGGAAAACTATACAATATTTTAGATTTATTTTTTTTTTCATCACTCTGTTGGAAGTATCTACCTTTTTAAAATAATCCTTTTCAACATTCAGTTTTCAGTTATCACGTGCTGGATAAAATGTCTCATTATCTGTGGAATGATCCACTATTGATTTTCCTTTAAAACTAAGGGCGTAAAACGCGACCGAAAACAGCGTAAAACGCGACCGAAACTGAAGGCAGAAACCGAAAATCCGGGTACTTTCCATAGGAATACCATTTAATCCATTTTACGTTTCTGCTTTACGCTCGCGTTTTACGCTGATGTGGAGCAGGGCCCTAACACTAAAAAAATAATAGGAAAGAAAAGTATGTATTTTTTTAAAATATTGCATCAATAGATTCGTAGAATATTTTGCTGGAGAGAAGATACTTTGACAGTTTCAGAAGCCTAAAACTGATATCTAAAATTGTGTCCTACGCGTAACAGGTAAACTTTATTTTAAAAATAGTTACGAAAGATATTGGAAAATATTATTTAATTTATTTATTTGTTATTATTATTATTATTTTCCTAAACAAGTCTGTAGGAAATGAAGCACTTTCGCTGGGTTATAACATTTTTAACTTTTATCTTGTAATAGTTTGTATTTATACATTAACGTATTCGGAGAAATTTTGTCCTAATTGTTCCCACACATGAACGTGGCATCCTTGGTATACCTTTACATGAAAATTTATTTCATAGCTCGTTTGCAATTCATAAAACAAAGTTCTATTACAAAAAAGTAAGTTCGTGATTTGTTTTTAACTAATAAGCTTATTTTAACTCATAACTTCAAAAAAAAAAAAGGAACAGTATATTAAAAATTAATATATTCAGCTCATTTTTTTGCCTTTCCCTTTTGCTTTGCATGATCATTAATGCAGCAATGTTAAGATTAAAAAACGAGCCATTTCCATGGGGAAACTGTCGACGTGCCCACTATTAACACGTAAATGCACAGATGCTTTTTTTGTACTGCTGGACATAAAGAGCTTAACTTTTTTGAAGTGAATTCAAGGAGAGTACGTAAGAGTTTTTCATCAGTAGAGAAGAAGTTAGCTGTGATTTCTTAGTAGCAAATGAAGAAGGGGCAATAAAGACACACATTCAGCAAAAGTTTATTGAATAGAAAAACATTCACATTTTTGCTGGAAATACTGTTAGTTTAGGTGGGAAATGCACACAAAAGCAATCACAAGTTCATTCCATAAAATGTCCTCCTTTTCAATGCACTATTCGAGTGGGACTTGGAGAATGGTGCCACCTTTAACACCTATAAAAGCAGAAAAGCAACATGTTAAATATTGAGCAGTCGTGTAATTCAACGTTGGGTTAGTACGGGAGATCTCATTCGGGCTTCATCAAAGGAAGGAAAGGATTAGTGTTGTTCAGAAAAATTAATTGGATCATGTAACAACCTGAAAGTCCACATCTTTCTCAACCATAGTTTATATACAGAAAAAAGTGTAATCTTTATTTTTATTTATTTTTTTTTTTTTTTTAATGACAAGGAATGAAATATGTACTGGAGATTTCTTTCTCACCTTGTACATTTGTTCTAACAATAAAAAACATTAATTAGTCCTTGGTTAACGTTTCAAACTCGCAGGAAAACTTTCGCTGCTGAATTACAAACATTATTCTTTGAAAGAACAGCAAAAAATCTTCTTTGCTGTCCTCTTCTTGTTTTCGCTTAAAGTAAAACGAATTAAAATTTGAAATCAGGATTCAGAAGAAAGCTGTTGCCATTTTAGCTACTTCAAAATCCTGGATCTTAAAAACGGCTGTTTAATAATACTTTTCAGATTAAATTTACTCTGTTGCACGTGGAAAATACAAGATTTTGCCCCTTGTTCTTTATGGCCGATTCCCCCCCCCCCTCTCTGTTGGCAATTATCAAGATTCTCTGAAGTAGTGAGAAGCGAAGTGGGGGATGTTGTTGTTGACGTGCCTCTTGTACATCATGGAAAGTTTGAGTGGCATTGCCTCGAGAGCTTGGACTTGTTTATTATATTTGCATGCAAGACAACACAAAGATTTTACAAGATACCTCAAGAGGGACCAAATAAACAGGCAGAGTTACCCGGTACGGCAATGGAACCACACACCCTACCCCATATATTCCCCCGAGGCTTCCACACTCCCCACCCCCCTT
>JAXGGA010006940.1:37500-66076 GCA_038373865.1 Uloborus plumipes
ACCCCCACACCACACCACCCCAACCACACCCCCCACACCACCACCACCCCACCACCCCAAACACCACTAACAACTCCCCAACACTCCAAAAATAAAAATTACCCAAAACCCCACCCAACCCAACCCCCCTACCCCCACCCACCTCTTACACAACACCCCACCCCCCAACCACCCACCAAACCCACCCCCACCCCCACCACCCCCCCCACCCCCCCCCCCCACCCCCCCCACAACACCAAAAAACAAACCTAACATAACCCAACACCACACATAAACCCAAAATCCCACCACACCACCACCCACAACCTAAACCAACACCCACCCACCCAACACAACCCAACAAACAAACTCCAACCCCCCCAAAAACTAAAAACACCACCAAGATTAAACTCCAAAAATGAAAACTGAAGTTATTCCATTCTATTTAAGATACTTTTTTTCATCATATAATCAATTTTCTGTATTTATAACTGTCTGTACAAAACTGAAATTAAATTATGGATGCTTCTGTTTACATTTCTAAGTAGCAAAGTTGTGAATTTTAAAGTTGGACACCCCCTTGAGGACTTTCTTGCTACGCCACTGCAGACTACGTACTCTAAATCCTTGAAAAAGTATACCCTGTCAGATACCTGGAACTGATATTAATGAATTAATTCTTGTGTGGCAAGCAGTTCAAGGGGTTTTCGTTTGAAGCTTTTCAAATTTCAGGCTCACCTGGAGACCAGGAAAAATGGTTCTGGGCACCTGGAACAGCTTACCAGAAAAGACTATAATAAGTATGGGAGTTGATAGTTTTAAGAGGGCCATTGATCTTCATTGGTGGCTTTAAATTGACTAGGTTCAGCCTAGCTGGACCCAGTGCCTGTTGCTGGTCGTCATATTTGTATTTGTGTATATTTTAGAGGAATCAACAAAAGGAGTAAATTTGTTGTCTTTTCCCCCAAAGAAACATTACAAAGAAGGTCAGTAGAGCATTCTCCTGCTTTACTGATCGTCTTACTGACTGTCTGTCAGTAAAAGAGAGAGAGAAATAATAACATCGAAACAAATAAACAATGAAAAAAAAAGCAAGAAACAGTTTGTGCACTACAGTACATAAACCTAATTTATGTCTATCTTTCTAACATCCCTTTCCTGAAAAGATTCAGCATGATTCATTTAGTTAACCAAAGTAATTGTTTCCTTTTAAGTTTGAAATTAATGTTTTTAAATTAAATTAAATCAGTCTTGATATTTAATTAGATTGTATTCTGACCCTTAAAACGGAAGATATTCTTGACAGCCTGAAGAAGAGACCCTGTTTATTATTAAAATCGAAATTTTCAGGTCTAGGCAAGGTTTTGCCCATGTCCTGCACATACACACACTTTCCGCAATTTGTCATTGCGAAAAACATAATTTGCATTCAAGATGTCAAAATTCAAATTATTATTATTGTTATTATTATTGTTTGAACTTTCTTGAATTGCTTTACGTATTATAAATTCAAGTAGCAAAGCTCTTTTCCCGGCACATCAACCCTTTAGTCTACACAGAGCAAAGTTCGACAAGTTGTTTGCTCTCTCTGTATTCCGTGATGACAGACGGCGCGTGTTATTCGGAATGTTATCGGGATGACTGACCTCCACTTCTCAAATTTCGGCTCCAAAAGTGCTTTTTAGAAACATTCTTTACATCTGCACGGCACAATAGTTTTCGGAATTGGTGACGTCACAAGATTCGGACGTCATTTTGAATAGAGCTCCTATCTGGCTCAACTGGCACCGGCTGCCCTCTTTGTTTGTTGGCCAATGTCGTTTGATAAGGTTGCAGTTGCGATATCGATAATGACTAGTTAATTGCGGCGCCAATCGGTTGAAAGTTTTTCTAAGCATCAATATTTTTTTCTATTTTAGAGCCATGGCTAGGGACGTGCTGATACTGTCGATACAATATTAGGAATACGTCGTGGGGGAATTGGGGGGGGGGGGAGCAAAGCGCTCTAGAACCCTTGGTTTTAAGCCTATTACGAATCCTGGTATGATACATGATGAACATGTTTGTACAATTAGGACCTATCTTCCTCGACCACAGTAGAAGTTCTTGCAGTAGCAGTGCACTCCCCCCCCCTTTCCCCCACAACATGTTTTATGCCTTAGATCCCTGCCACAACATTCCCACAATGCCCCTGGTTCCCTTATTTTAACAGTTTCTACCACACTGTTTTAAAGGAGGCTGGTGAGTACGGACACTACAGCTTGACCACGGAGAGAAGGAGAATGAACTGAAGCGGAAATTGATCTCTTCATTTTGTAATAGGTAGGATCAGCAAGAACGGGCAAGCAGTTTAATTTTTACTGTTCATGATCTCTCTGATCCTACCTACCACAAAATGATGTGATCCGTTTCCGCTTCCTCCTTGGTCAAGCTATAGTGACCGAGCTGCCTCAGCACAGTGCCTTGCTAAGCACAAAAGTCATATCTGCACTTATTAACAAAATTGAGTTATCGCCACCAGGTGGCTCTTTGTGTCGTATTTTACCTAAATACAAAATTATATGGTCATTTGAGAACGGGAAATATTTTTTAAAAAATTCTGTAAACGTTTCATCTGAATGAAATAAATGATGGCGCAAGACTTTAAAGAGTTTTATCTCAGTTTGAGATCGACTGCAGATACCACAATTGCGCTTAGCACGGCAGCTTCGTGCTACTTCCGATCGTCGTAGAGGTGAACCGTGAATATTCAAACTTACCCTTTGTACCAGGGCTGGGGCATTTCGAAGTATGGTATGTACATGGGTACCGGCCTGTAGTAGAAAGGAAAACCTGCGCCAGCAAAAGCTCCTCCTCCGAACGGGAACCCGCCGGCGTAGGCGCCGCCGAAAGTTCCAGCTCCGCCGAAGATGCCACTGCAAAAAGCAAATGTGAAGCATAAAACACGGTGAAATACAGTAGAATATCGAAAAATTCGAATTACTCGAGACCATTAGCAAGGATTTTTAATACTTCGGATTTTCGAAAATAACCAAGAAAACTACTTTAGGAAAACAATATAACACATGTTCAAACAAAACAGGTTATACAATACTATTTTACAATGTTATACAACTAGGTTATTATACAAAATGTACAAACATAGCATACAATACATTACAATATGTACTTACAATAGAAAAATCAACTTTCATTGATTACAGAACATAAAGGAAAAACAAAAATTATACACGGCACTATACTTATAATCTTTTAGAAACTATTACATTTATGTAGGACAAACATTTTCTTTTTATATATCAACCCTCATTGTTTGCCGAACATAAAGGAAAAACAGAAATTATACACGATACTGTACTTGTGCTCTTTCAGGAACTATTACACAGTAATTAAACGAAGAAAGTTGAATGAAATTCTGGAAAATGCAACGACTTCACACAAAAAAAAAATTGAATTCATTTTCGTTAAGATAAACAGGTTTAGCCTAATTCTGAAAAATCACTGATTTTCGGGTGAAAACGCTTTGAAATGTTAGCTTGAATTTTTGAAGCTTCAAAATTTTTACTTTCGGTTTTTTGACATTTTACTGGAACTATTATAAGCATGAAAATGAAATTTTAACAAATTCCCTAACAATGGAGAAAATTATACATGCATTCGCACATGAGAGCACACACTTGATGCCAGTTCTGTGATTTATTTAGTGGTTCTAAGATGAAATTTGCACTCTGTAGATCACATAAAATTTGAATATTGATTGAACTTTCAAAAAATGTTTTAAGTATGCTTTAAAAAGATACTTATCAAAATATTTGAATCAGATAATTTTGGAAAAGGATGCCCAATGAGAGACACCAAGTGTGACTCACATCAAAACCTTTTGTATAGTATTATCTCAAAATATATACAGTTACATTGAATGGAAGAAATATTTTTAATTAATAAAATAATCAAGTAGCATCAATTATAAATTCGGGAATAACTTAAAACCGAAAGAAAAGTAGGTGTCATTGTGAATCAAAATTACCTAATTGATAATACTATCAGCGTGACGATCGGTGGTACATTCTAAATCAGGGTTCTCAACCTGTGCCCTCCTCCCCTCCGCCCTCTTAAAGGTCGTAGAAGAATTTTAAGGAAGACGCGAAAGTTTAAAAAATAAAATAAAAAAGTAAAATTAAATATGATTTGCTGAATTTTGTGGTCAAATATAAATCTTTTTGACATTACCGCCTTCTTTTCGAGCTTTTCATTGCATTGTTCCTCAATATAACTCAGTGAATCAAATTTTTTTAGTATTAGTAAGCATGAATTAAAATATCGATCAATAAAAGTAACCCGAAGTGTGATTTTTCGAATATGCAGCCTATGTATTCAAAAACTTATCAAGGGCCGCCATTGATGTTTTAAAAATGGCTGGTACTGCATGACAATCTCACCTGGATCCTAAGAGTCCTTCAAACTTACTTGTATTGAGTGCTGACTTGTATTTTTTTTTTCTTTAACTTCTTTTACTTCTTTAACGTCTTTAACTTCATGTGTTCTAAAAATAAACTTATGTGTAATGTTTTTTTTTTTTTTTTTTTTTTTTTTGTATGTGCTTGAATGCATTTTTTACCACCTTCGGCTATCCCAATATCAACTTGTCACTAATCAACTTGTTTCAAATTCCATCTTTTTTAGATTGGACCGAATATGGGGGGAAGGAGCTATTTCAGTGTAGTTTTGAACCCCTCCCCTTCAAAGACGGTTCATAACTACACTGAAATAGACTCCCCCCCTCCCCTCAGCTAACTGATTTCCCCGAATGAGAATGGAAACAAACATCAACAGTAGCAACATCTATAGCAGAGTTTTGACCATCTATAGCAGAGACAGTGAATCCGAACTTAGATATTCGATAACACATCCTGGCCCAACCTTCCACTTATCGGAAGAAAGAAAAACATATTGGATTTTATGACTAAATTTATCCGATACCTCTTTATCAGTATCTAGGGAGAGTACTGCTATCAGTTATACTATTACAGTAGAGTTGATGAATTTCATTCTGAGGATAACATAACCTGAAAGCTATTGCATTATCATTGATGATAATGAACACTCATTTAATTGCTCATTGCTACCAAAAGATCTACCCCTTTTAACGAATGCCATTGTCCTACGCTATTTTTTATAGCTTTTTGAGCTCTGAACTTTATGTAAGTTATTGATGGAGTTTTCCATCTTCAAACAAACCGAAAACAAACTTTTCTCCACTTTGTTCCAAAAGTGTTCCGATGGAGATTCGTTAATGAACTCATAGTTTGCTCAGAACAACCAGATAGCGCCTGAATCATGAAAGATTGACTTTAAATGTTTAGGGAGCTAAATTCTGATTCCTCTAGAAATTACAGTTGAGGTGCTGTACATTTTCGTTTAACTAATGACTCACGTACGTTGGGATAGCGAGTAGTTGTTCCATTCAAGGATAAAAGTAATATTCTGCCCGTTTTGTAAAGTAGAATTATCAAATTTTAAAAACAATTTAAAACATAAAAATTTTAAAAACCTTCCTTCATTTCAGTTTTTCTAATTTCTGTAATAAGAGTCATGCTATCTTATCTGCTTACACAATATAGCAATTACAAATGACATAATAGAAAATAAAAATAACTTTTAGTAAGAATTTAACGTATGGTTATAAAGCCATAACTTTCCCTAGTAATTTTTACAGATTTTGTGTTAGTGCAGGGTATTGTGGAAATTGACCAGTGTGGCTACACATTTTTATTTCAAGGATACTTATCTGAATGAAATCCAAAAGAATTGTATCACACAGAGAAGCTACTGCTATAGAATAAAATTTTTATAAAAATAAACCGATTAATGAAAAAAGGAAGATAGAAAAAAAAATCAATAGCCCAAAGTCTTTCATTCAGCCTTGGTGTGATCCTTATTGACTGATATATCGTTCTGTAAATATTTCGATCATATTTTATGTATTTTGAAATTTCCTTCATCGTTCATTTCAGGTCTGCAAATTTTGTAATAATCATTATTCTCCTATAGTCTCCTATCCTCCGTTCATGGTGGGGTTAAGGTAAAAGTACTTGGTTTTAACAGTGCACCTAATGTTGCCTCAAAATATTTAATTGACAAAGACTATCTACAATAATTTAGATACTTAAGGCTGTTGCTACCTGAGTGGTCACAGTCTACATAAGACATCTAATTTATAGTACTTCCCTCTTTTAATAAAATAATTTTGGAAAAAATAGAACCGACTTCAGTTGGAAATTGCTCTAAAAAGTAAAAAATAATTTTTTTCTTTGAACATCATCGAAACTACTTTTAAACATAAGATTTGAAGTAGGCGCAAAAACAATGTATAGAATTATACGCAACTACAATTCAACTATATACATTTTAATGGATCCAGGTTCTTTAAGAGCATTCGCATACATTTCATTCATTACCACACATTCGTGTACTGGTACAAATATTCTGCTTTTAATTTTCATTGGTTTCTCTGAAAAATGTTGACAAAATATGGTTAAATATCATTTTACCTATCGTTTTTGCGCCGACTTCAAAACTTATGTTTAAAAGTAGTTTCGATGGTATTCAAAGAAAAAAAATATTTTTTACTTTTTAGAGCAATTTCCAACTGAAGTCGGTTCTATTTTTTTCCAAAATATTTTATTTTATTCTTTTTAGTGTAAGTGTACTTATGAAATAAGGTAATGTTTCCATTACGGAACTTCACCTAATTTTCTTAAGTAAATGCTCCATAAAATAAACTGAAAAAGAAGAAGAAACTATCAACGCGTCTAAAATTATAAACGATTGACACTAAAAAATAATCTTTGTTATTCTCTGGTATTTATTTGTGTACTAGCTTAATCAAAGCCATTTAAATATCAACGGTTTGTCAACTAATTTATATTTCAAAGCAATTCTAGTTTCTCGTTGTTCAGAAGATTTTAACACATACTACGTACGTTACCGCTAATGAGTTTCATGTTAGATTTAGTTAAGCCTTGGTTCAAATTTTTCATCATGATTACTACTAATATTGCTGTTGCGAGGCAAAAAAATTTGTAACAATGGATTGAAAATTTAATCATTTAATGGGGAAATGACATGAAATTTACTGTTTTCCATAATTACTTTTTTTCTAGTGAACAAATATCGTCATATGAGTACATGATACCTAAGTTACACCATTTCCAATCGATTTAAAAAAAAAATCGTCCAAATCGGTTCAGTAGATCAGCTGTTATGTGCGAACAAACAAAAAAAAACATACGCTTTGAATTGATAACCTCCTCCTTTGTTGAAGTCGGTTAATAAAATGATTAGTGCCATATTTAGATGCAGTGTTGTTAATAATAACTTTTATTTCATTATTACTATCATTTTGGCTAGCTAAAGTGAGTTTTAATTTTTAGATACATACTCCCAGACATTATGCCAGCATAATGTGATAAAATAGCATAAATAGCACTAAAGTGATAAAACTAGATATTATCGTCCTCACAATTCTACGCTTTTTATAATACAACAACAATAAGTAGCATTTAAATCTCTTAACTAAAACGAAACAGCAGTTTGAATATATTGACATTGCAATGAGTTACCGCCCATAAGCCAGGGCTAAGGCAGAACTGAAGCAAATGCACCCGCAGATCGATCATGACATCCTGATAATATGATGATTTATTTATATTGACATTGCTTCATCTTTTCATAACTTATGCAGCTAAAAAAAGAAATGTTTCTAAAAATAATCTCAAGTTTTAATTTGATATGAACTTATAAGATGAGTGTTTTGCGCAGTTTTCAGTTGGTGAAAATTGTCTCCTTTCCATTCCGCTTTTCCATCTCGGACAAAATTCAATCATGGGAAACGTCTGGTATTTCAAAACTGGTTGCTTAATGGGAGCCCGACGCAGGAATATAGCGTATGGAATCCATGGACAACAGCATTATGCGCTAATGGGCAAAACCATTTCTGAATTAACCGGTCACAACAAAGTTTTGCGTATAATCCTTAATTAATCTATTATTTAATAAATGAATCTTACACTTCTTTTTCTATTCTTTGTCCACCCAGCAGTGTGTCAAACCTACAGCTCGATTTTTCAACTCAATTAATGTTGAGTTTAAGCTTTTGGGCAAGGGCGCCCCGAACTAAAATTTTTGGGAGGGGGAAAATTATAAATTTTCCGAATGAAGTTGCAATTTTATGGAATGATAAAATACAAGCATGCACACAAGTCTTACACGCATAAAATTTAGTGAAAAAAATTAAAAAAAACAAATAATAAATTCAAAGAACTAGGAAAGAACAAAAAATCTCAATATTGCTTTCAAATTACCGAATCGTCAGCAAAATGTGCCGAATACGAAAATTATTGGGAAGTCACAGTAACCTCCTATCGGGGTGCTCTTGCATTTGGGTAATGTAACAATTAAATTAGAGATGATCCTTTACGATCCCATGCTCTAGGATGAACCCATATGTTCATCGTGGACTTCATCTTGTAGTGTGGCGGATTTACGTGTCGCAACTGTAGCCATTTGCGAGGGGCTCCCAAGACCAAGGAGATTCAAGTAAGCAGATGATAAATGTTTTATATAGTCCTCTATTCTATATAGCTTTTATGTGCTGTCATTAATCTGCATCATTAAGGTTGTTCCGTCCTACAAGGCAGAAAAATTCAAAATTCTTGCTCTAGGAATTATGGATAATTTAAAGAAATTATTCTCGAATATGCACGGACGATCCCATATGATTTGTCAAAGTAAACGTTTTCTTTTGAGATTATCTCAAGGATAAAGTAGGCATCAACAGAACTTGAGCAACCAAAATCTCGAGGAAAAAAATTTATACAACAATTGCCAAAGTATCCTAAAAATTATCTCAACAGTTTATGGACAATTTTGTCATAATAGTAAACGTATACGACCCATTACGAAGCTCATGTTCCATACGTTTTGTCTCACATGTAATCTTTATAACACTATACTGCAAAATGAGACAAAAAATATAACCAACCACCAAAACATTAAGAGATGAAAGATTATATAAAAATTAAAATCTCCGTTCATTTTGGAAGCATGGAAGAACAGGGATTACTCACAATGGGTCAAACAGAGCTCTCTTGTCTCTCGTGGGGGATGCCGACGCACAACCGATCGCCAGGGCGATGCAGACGATCGCAAAGGCTCTCATCTTAATTTTCTTCGTGTTCTCTTGAGGCGCGCGTTTAAACGATACGAGATTCGAACTCAGAATGATGAGTGGGAGGGACCGATCTCGGCCTTTTTATCGTCTGCTGGCCACACGAACGATAAGCATTCCGATTAGTTGGCAAACACGCAAACGCACGTTTCACGCTTCGTTTAATGAGATGCCAACGAGTTTCGGAAAGCTTCGAAACTTCCTTTCGCATTTGTTTACCAGTGGGGTAGGGTCTGTTCTTTCATACTATTCTTTGACTATCTTTAAGACTGTTCTGCATATGCCCCCCCCCTCTCCCCCGTCAGTTTTCTTTATGTGGAACGTCTTCGTAGCATTTCTGAACAGATTTCAAAACAAAATGAAACGCCAGAAAATTCTAAGCGGGAAATAACTTCCTGGCTGTTCAATTTTAGAACCATTGACAAGGAACACATCAGTTTGAACTCTGGCAGGGGTTAATTTTTAACTTTATGGCTTTTTAAGAGAACTTTTTAACTTCATAAATTATTAACTTAACTTTTTAACTTTATAAGAGAACAGCCCCCTCGCGACGTCGGACCCTTGACATGAGCAAAGGTAGAGGCTCAAAGATGAGGAGAAAAACTCCAAGACATAAAAGTTTTCAAACCAAGATACGATATGAGAGTGTACCAATGAAAAAGATTTTAACAAACAGCAATGTAAAAAGCATTGAAAAACACATGTATTGTGTGGGGCGGATGTGAACAACTGTTTAACCTTTGTGTCTCCGTTTATCCTAAAGCATGACGAGGTCTTTAGTCCTGCCCCAAATTTTACGAAAGTCACCAAATTTAACGAGTTTCAGTGAGTAATGGAAGACATCTTTCACACGATTTGTAGATGGATGTAGACTAAAATTGCCAGATCAACTGCTAAAAAAAGTTTAATTTGGCATTTTTCTTAAAATTTTGGCAGACTTTAAGACCCTATAACTAGACAAGACCCTATAACTGAACAGTGCAAAAAATGTTGCTTCAAAAATACGTATGTCTCAACTTTTGATTGCAATCTATTTAAATTTTTTTCATTGCTACCACTATTCGTGTGGATCCCTGGTGAGAATAGAATTTTTTATTTTTCTTTTTGGGTCACGTAAATAACGTTCTCAGATTATTATGAAGATAGTAACAAAAATACACCTAAATCTTTTCTTCTTGGTTTTAATATTCATATATTCATTTTACTAATTAGCTTTTGCTTGAAAGCTTTTCATTTCAATACAGCATTTTTTGCGGAAAATTACTCAAGCTCTCAAGCTTTGATGCTTTTATGGGGGTTAATTTTTTCCCCATTGTTCCCCTACTTATTCAGAATTTCTTTTTTTGACCTGTAGTCCCATTCAAATAAAAAGTACATAAAATGAAATTCAAAGATAAATTTTAAAAATAAATAAAGGCATTGTTATATACGATATCAAAATAATAATGATTTACGGTAAACGAAAAAAAAGTCAAAAGAAGAAAAAACTAATTAAATAAAAATTCTTAAATAAATCGTTTCAAGGTCTCTTATAAAACTTGAATAGATATGTCTGTCATGTCACAAACATACAGATCGATATCGATACAGAGAAAAATATCAATAAAAATGTAGAAATAACAAAAGTGGGGGATGAAAAGAGGCAAACAAGCAAAAAAAATAATAATAATAATAATAAATAAATTTTTAAAAACATAGTTACCGATAGTAATACTTTAACTATTGCATACAGGCCCGTCATTTAGGGGGGCAGGGGGGTCAATCGCCCCCCCCCCCTGACTTTGGTTAACCAATGTATTGGCATATAAGTGGGCGTGGTTTTTGCCACTTTTTGGTAAATTTTACATTGTGTATGCACCCTTTGCCCCCCCCCCCCTGGAAAATTTCGAAATGACGTCCCTGATTGCATAGTTTAACTGAACGAGAATTTAAATATGAAAGAGAAAAGTAATTGAAAAAATTAAAATACCATTTTCTAAGGGAGAAATATAAGTGTTCATCTGCTTACTCTCTCTATTCAAAGAGAAAAAAAAAATAATAGTGTCGTGTTTCCTAATTAGATAATTTCTCACATGTATTTTATACTACCTCGGTTTAATTGCTGTCGTTCACCTTTCGAGTTTAATTTTGTTTTCTATCACACTTGAGGCATTAATACATATATTTAATCATTTTTTCACAAAATTATGTTCATGTATTGCTTTTTATTTTAATGTTTTAATTTTCTCTTTCAAAAAGAAGGGATTGCGACGCGGGATGGAGTTTTCCCTGACATGGGTCCCAAATAATAACGAAATCCATAGAAACAAAAATGAATCGCATGCGGTTATGTGTGTATGTTCCTTGGACAAATCTACACTTCGGATTTTCGAGGTAGACCGTGCAAAGCAGCTCGTGCTGTCTATTTGCTTTAACTGGAACCTCCTGCGAATTTGTGCATTAGGGTGGGGCGAAAAATAAAAAGTTTTTCAGATCAACTTCTAATAGTTGCCAAAAGTTGTCTTTGGTGATAGTTAGCTTTTGTGCAAAATTTGAGAAAAATCGGTTAATATCTTCAGGGGGCGCTGCGATCGCAAAGTTTTACCATAGCTTTGTTATGGGTTTTATGGTTAAACTATCAAAAAGAATGCCTTTAGCTAGTCTCTTTGCGTTTTTCTTACTCAAAAAATGTTTTCATGCATGAAAAGCATATGAAATGACTCGCAAACATTATTTTATATGATATATTTATATTTAAAAAAAATCACTTTTTTTCACGTTTTTATTTCTTTTTAAATGCTTGAAATATAAATATATCATATAAAATAATTTTTTGTGAGTTATTTCATATGCTTTGAATGCATGAATATATCTTATGAGTAAAAAAATGCAATGAAATTAGCTAACGGCATTATTTTTCATATTTTAACCATAAAATCCCGATAAAAGCTATGATAAAACTTTGCAATCGCAGCGCCCCCTGAAGATATTAACCGATTTTTCTCAAATTTTGCACTAAGGTTAACTATCACCAAAGACAACTTTTGGCAACTATTAGAAGTTGATCTGAAAAACTTTTTATTTCCCCCCCCCCCCTATTGTGCATGCGTCGGATCTCATCTGATTTTATCAAAACAGGGGTGGAAACCCGGGAATAAAGGGATGCAGATTTGGCATGCAAAATAATATGTTCAGCAGTTCTTCTAAAGTAGCGGAGGGAAGAAACAGAGATCGCAAGGGCGAGGGGCCCGACCTTATCCTGTCGCCCCTGTTCAACCCGAATTTAAATCTATCCCTAGGACTAGCCTTTGCTTTTGAAAACGGACAGCGATTTAAAAAATTACAAAAAAATTAAAAAGATTTTTTAAAGAAACATAATGAATGTAAAAGCAAAAGAAAAAAATAAGAACGATGGAAAACTTGATTAATCTGCAGGATTTTCCAAATATTTAGTTTTAGGTTGAATTTTAAAAGATTATTTTACTGAAATTGATATTTAATATTGTTACTGAATGTGCTTGAAATGTTTCAATTAAATTGCTTTCCATGTTTCTGTGTGCTGTCATGGGCAAAGCTAAGTTCTAAGTATATGCTTCCTGCCAAAGGGAGACGAGAAAACGAAACTATTTCGCCTAATTGCTTGTAAAATTTATTTCTACTTCTTATTGTCAACAAAATCAGGCAGGAAATTTTCTCATTTTTCTTTTCTTTTCTTTTCCCGAATTGAACCTTTTGTCAGCGTTTTGTTCAAAAAGATGCCCACCTCAGTATCATTGTTTATAAACAACAAGAGCCATGCGAGGTAAAAAAAAATTATATCTGTCAAAGAGTGAGTGTTTTGAGTGTTCTCTGTCTTTCTCTCGCTCTCTCTCTCTCTCTCGCTCTGCGCTTGCAGACGAACCTTGAATCGATTAAAATTCCGTTCTTCCGCGGCTATTGTCTTGGGAGAGCCACGTGCTTCTTTCCTCGAAAATCAAATCACATGTCTTCGGTCAACCCTGTGTCTTTAACCCTGTGATGTTTTCGAATCGTTCCTCACGTGCTTTCTTTCTTCCTCAAAACACTTTCCCCCCTTATGGGACAAAGGATATGTTCGAGTTTTTAGCTTTTATATAAGGGAGAATACTGAGCCCCCTAAAAAAGAGACCCGTGTCGATAAAGGTGACGTACCACAAAAATAAAAAAATCAGGTATGGACCCCACACTACTTCCTTTTACGTGTGAATTTCTTAGTAAATGCTTTAAGTGTTAAAACTGCTTGGAGTGAGCAAGATAACAATTCAAACATTTACACCCCTAGTTTGCCACGAAACAATGCAAAAAAAAAATGTTTTACAATGATTAATTTTCTAAAAATCGTTGATTTTAACACCATTCGGTGGATTTTTCGCAAAATATCGCCAATAGCGCCAAATTGAACCCAAAATCAACAAATATTTTTTTCGCCAAATTTGTGGCCAATTTGACGATATGTCACCAAGTTGACGCAAATACTTGGCGAAAAAAAGCTAGGCGATATTTTGCCAAGTGGTGGCGTCAATTCATATCACTTTAGTCTGCACTGAAATTAACACTGATTTTCCCCAAAAAAGGGGTAAAACACCCCTTTGGGAACATTCGAATGCAACCACAAGGGGAGAGGCACAACAAGACCCCCCCCCCAGGTCCTACATACTAAACTAGAAGCTTCTACGGCATATAGTTTTTACGTTATTCCACATACATTTGTATATATAGACGTCACGAGAAAACTCGTCGTAGTTCACTCGGGGGTGGTTGAAAATGATTTTTCGACTGGTTATATGTTGGCAGATACATATGCACGTGCTGACAAGTCGAACAAAATACTGAACATTCATTCGGGGGTGAGCAAAATCAAAATTTAGACCCAAATTTGAGTGAATTTTTTTTCGCAATCACAATACTTCCTTTACTACGTAAAAGGAAGTAATACAAAGCCATCACAAATCAAAATTAATGAGGCACCATCTAAGGTACGCACATTTTCTCTAAATATGAAAATAATTTTTTAATATATATTTTACGACTAAAGTAAGAATAATGGGTAAACCTAGTTTTAACCGGTTAAAGCTGGGATTAGCAACGCCTTACGACTAAAGCCCGAAAAGCTCCTGTTTCCCACTTTAATCGGCTAAAACTGAGTTTAACCAAACTTCGTCAATTAAAGCCCGAAACTCATTCATTTTTATAAAGCAATATATTATAAGGTAGTATACAAATAAGTGTGGTCCGTAAATAAAGATATTAAGTTATTAATTAAAATAAAAATTAAATTAATCAGAGGTAATTTCAATTTCTGTTTGTTACTGCAAGATTGTTGCTGTTAACTTTATAAGTTATTGTTACTTTAGCCGTAACATAAAAATTACTGAATTCACGATTGAATTCATAAAATCACTTTTATCACAAGGGACACATTTTGTGAATTAAAAGATCAATACGTTCGATATAAATGTAATATTTTTTAACAGTTAGCTATGCGAAAAAAAAATTTAAAACGTTTTAGTATTATACTTGAACTCGCTGTGCATATACATGCACAACGTTCGTTATCATTTTATCAGCCCCTATTTAGTTCCCGTTTGTTAAAATTATTCGTGAGATGTATTTATATGCGTAGCTCTAAGACAAAAACAAAAATAAAAATTTGAGTCCGGCCATCTTTGGGGCAATCAGGTCCTCAGGATACCATTTTTTACCTTTTGCTTTTGCGTCATATAGATGAAGTAATATGGCTTCCCGAAGCCCAAAAAATGTGTGTGAGTGAGTTGACTCTCTCTCTCTCACGAAGCTTTTCCTCTGTAGTTACCCCTTCTCTACCCTTATAACAGCTTCGGAAAACGTTGCGAAAGAAAAGGTAAGAATTCGTAGCTCTCTGCTCAAAAATTTATCGCTCTTTTAGTCATCTCAATTTTGTAATGCGTCGCTGGGTACTGTAACAAACAATTGCTTATATCAGCTTATTAATTTATCCAAAGAATGTGGAGATTTTGTATGAGTCATAATCAGAATTACTTTGATAAATTCAAAGAATAATTACTTCAATCGAGCCCCACTATAGCAAACCTGAGACATAACGATCCCCCAGTTGTAGTGAACTTTTTAAATGATCTTAACTGAAGCCCAATATTATTAATGCAATTTCAAACGCTTGTAACGAACCCCAAACGCTGAGGAATCGTAAGCCCCGTCATTTAGGGAGGTCAGGGTGAGGAGGTCAATTCCCCCCCCCCCCCATTTATGTACTTACTTATAAATAGGCGTAGTTTTTGCTGTTTTCCGATGAATTTGCATTGTGTTTACACCCTTTGCCTCCCCCCCCCTCCCCTGGAAAAACTTGAAATGACGGGTATGGGAATCGTCTATAGCGATCCATAATTTTCTAAAATTTCATGCTTTTCATCTTCTGGTGCAAAAAGTGAGGTAGACATCAGTAAAGGAACCTGGTCAAGAAAGTGGATTTACGTCAAACAAATTTAATTGAAAATAATTGTTTATTTTGAACATGTACGAAGAAGCTTCTCTGGTTTAATGAGTTTTGGTATTTTTGAATAATTTCAAAACCAGTAACAGGAACAATTGACTGTGTCTGATATTGATGAAGAAACAAACAATTTTTAAATATCTTTCGTTTATTTATGTCCCGAACCTTCCATTTCTATTTCAATGGCAGCTGTCAATGTTTTATTTATTTATTTATTTATTTATTTTTTGTTTTTTTGTTTGCAACTGAAACAATAGATCAACATGCTGTGGATATGTTTGCAATATAGTTGACTAAAACAATTTGCCAAATGATGAGTTAGCAAATCGAAAATGCCATACATTTCTTCCATGCTATGGATATTTTTTGAACGGTCAATTTTTGCAGTTTCCTCATTATTGAGTGCAATACAGTTAGTAAAAATATTTAGCTTCTTACCCTAATTACTAATTGCAACATCGTGTAATTAAGATATTTCTTATGGAAGTATCTTAGCGAATTCGGAAGTTCTTTTTAGTAAATCGGATATAGCGTACCCTTAGCTATAACAATCTTTTAAGTCGGACCATTGGGGTTCGTTATAATGAGGTTTGACTGTCTTTAAAAATAGCTTTTTTAAAGGTTTTTAATGTTAATCTATGCATTTCCGGACAAAAAAATGTGAATGAGAAGTGTTTTGTAAATGAGCTCTTTTCTCCTTTCGTTTACAAATTTTTCATCAAGTTTTAAGTTTTTCGTAATATGCGAGAAAAGACTTATTCTTAAAATTCTGAAATTCTGAGAAATTTTCTTGCCTTCAAAATAGCCTGTACGGAGTTTTGTTATTTTACAGACGACAAGTTTTAGATTTCAACATGCTATATTTAACGCTTGAAGTCCAATAATACGCGCTTTGCCACGTTGTCTGTAATAGTATCTGGATAGTTCCGTTAAAGGGCAATATCATTTACAGTGCAAGTTTTTCGCACTTTACCATGATAGTAGTAACGTCAGTTTAAAATATTTCACTTTCATTCTTTTTATATATATATAAACAACTCTAAGGGCCCTGCTCCACAGCAGCTGAAAACGCGACTGAAACCGAAGGCAGCAACCGAAAATCCGGGTAACTTTCCATAGAAATATCATTTAATCCATTTTACGTTTCTGCTTTACGCTCGCGTTTTCTGCTGATGTGGAGCAGGGCCCTAAGAGAGCACAAAATTCTACTTTCGTTTTCTAATGCTTGTGTTACCAATCTTTCTGTCTCTGTAGACTGCTTTGACTTACTCAAAATTTGCTTCGACTGCAAGTGCTAAGCATAGCTAATTTCACTTCTAATATCCCGCAAAAAGTGTAAATCATTTGAGTGCGGGCATGAAATCGGTTGAATTACCTCCCTAAGCCTCACTTTTCTTGACGTTGACGAAGGTGCTTCTTGTAATCTTGAAACAGTACACTTGCTCCTGCTGGTGCGATCCCCTCTCCTTCAGGTGGTGTTGATTCGCCTCTGGTACTCGGCAGAGCAGAGGGTGGCGCCAATGACCTACAAACACATACACGCCAAAGCCACATACGTCTACACACATACACACGATCACACATAAATCTACACACAAATACACGTACATATCACAATTCGTCATTGCGAAAAAGATGATTTGTATTCAAGTCAAAATTCTTTTTTTTTACCTTAACAATGAGTTTCTATTTCATAATATGCATCTTAAGTAGCAAATTTGAGTTGAGAAGTAAATAAAGCACGCACACAGACATGTGTACATACTACATTCATTTATTTACATTTTTTTCTTGAATGGAACTCGGAAACGGGTCCCGATTATAAAAATTTAGAAAAAAAAAGAAAGAAAGATTACTCCTCGACGACATAAGTTGTCATTTGTCGTTGTGGTGGCTTGCTGGCTGGGCTGTGGAACAACGTGATTGACGACCACATCGTCCTTCTGGAGACGTCGAGAATGTTCTGGGAATCTCTTTATGCAAAGTGCACCTGAGCGTTATGCAAAGACAATGACTCATAAAAGCGTCGTTAAAAATCCGGAATTACGCTGGCGACGCGGATTCACACGGAGAAGACGCGTGACATCATCCAGTTTTTTGAGATGGACGAGTCATTCCAAACATGTAAATTGCGCTCATGGCTCATGAAACAGCCGTGTTGACGAACAGGTTCCACGTGTTGCGGGTGTAAGTTCGATAATTTTGTTTGCATATTTTGGATTTGTGCAATTGTACCAGGGAATCACACGCAATGTGTACTGGTGAAAAAAAAGTAGCAACTTAAAAAACACAGTGAGGAATAAATAAAAGTGCCCCGTCGTTGTTGCCGTATCAGAGGTTTATTTTAATTTTTTTTAAATGAATACTATGAATTGGGGGCACCATTGTCTCGGGAGATTGGACAAATATTTAACAGAAATATAAGACAACACGAGAAAGATTTATAACACAAAGAGAGAGGAACAAACATCCAGGGTACCAGCGGGAATCGAACCCGCTACCTCTTTCTTTCGATGCGAAGCTTCTACCTCTCAGCCATAAGGTCCGAGACTCTGAGATGTAAAGTCTTTAAGTATGACGAACTGTTGAGAGAAGTCTCCAAATTTAAAAACTTGACAAGAAATGAAAGGCCGCTTGCAGGTGGTGGAAAATTCATCTGCAAAGCGTGTGAAAGATGTCCTTTCATGCAGTGCACGGCATGCTCAGTTATTCCGTCCAAGGACTGCAGTTTCGTGCTTATTGGCACTCGTCAGCCTGGAATCGCAACCGGGAGCGCCCAGAGGAAGGGCACTGGAGGTCACTGTGACCTCCCAATAATTTCCGTATGCGGCACATTTTGTTGACGATTCGGCAATTTGAAGACAATATTGCAGCATTGAGATTTTTTGTCCTTTTTAGTTTTTTGAATTGTTTTTTAATGTTTTTTTCTCACTATAAATGTTATGCAACTACGATATATGTGTATGCTTGTATTTTATCATTCGGTAAATTGGAACTTCATTCGGCAAATTAATTATTTTCCCCTCCCAAAAATTTTAGTTCGGGGCGCCCCTGATCGCAACTCGCTACACTTGCCGACTTTTCTTAAAATTTCGGAAAATTTTAGGACCTCATATTTCGACAAGGGGAGGGGGCATACCGGCGAATTACTCATGCGTTCATAAACACGTTTTACTGTGCTCTTTTGATTGCTTCCTAGTTGTTTAGGGTTTTTTTTTTTTTATAGTTATACTATCGTAAGGTTTCAGAAGAAAGTAGATTGTCTATTTGATGTTTGAAAGGTTGTTTTTTAATTAACTACCGAAGTGCAACAACGTTTTATATAATTTCCATTTCCAAATGTTTCGTATTCAGAGGCGTAACGGGGAGAGAGGCAGAGGGGGACATACTCCTCGGGTACAGCATCTAGGGGTTGGCAACTCGCGGTTACAAAATTTTAGAAGGTCGTTTTCCTGTTTCCTCAGTCTTGCACTGTAAAAACAATTCTGAAACACGTTACTGGGGAAAAAATGGGCAGCTGATGTGCCTAATTTATGTCAGAAACATAACTGGCAAAAATAGGAAAGTTAGTCGCTAAAAGTCAGCAATCTACCTAAAATTACCCTGGAATCTTTTCCGGAGAGTTCCGATACCTTCCCCAATAAAAGCCAGTTACATTTCTGGATTAAAAAACGAAACTTGATTTCTTATTAAAGAGATAAATTGGTCTCTCAAACCCTTATTTTAAAAATGATAAAGGGGCGGGTCTCCAAAAATACATTGAGACCGGCCCTCAAGCCTGTAATTTTGCCTCTGAGAACCAGGAGTTGAATGGTCACCCAGTTCCCTTCTTCCCATTATTATTATATTGCTTATTCTATACATTTAATTATTCTATACATTTGCTTATTCTATACATCAAATTGTTCTGTTCCCATTTTATCCAACTTTTTTCCTATTTTAATATTTGTCTTATACATATACTATCGTCCCCGCTTAATCGGAAAATGGATAAGCGGATACCCCGCTTATACGAATAAAACATCCCGGAACCCATGCCATAGACGAAATGTTAAAGATCCCCCTTAATCGAATAATATTTCTTGGAACCGACAGTATTCGTTTAAGCGGGGCTGACAGTATTACAATTTTGATCTAATAGTATACTGCAACTGAATAATATTGTCTCTACCCTCAACCGTTGCCGAAAATTGAGAAATTTTCTGTAATATTCAACGTTAACAAAACTTTGGGGACTATATAGGTTAGTAAATCATTATGTACTCCGCTTTTCTTTTTTCTTGCTTAAATAAGAGCAACCCGCTGATGCAATAATGTTTCTGAAAGAAGACATAACGGAGGAAATAAAGCTAAAACAATTACTTGCCTTCATCAAAGCATCGTTATTTATTAGTTCAGCTGCTCCGTAGTGAAATTTCGACAAGCGTATCTGAGAGATTCGAACTCATTTTATAGTTTATAATCTATTTTATGTAATACTAGCGGTACCCGCACGGCTTTGCCCGTGGTATAAAATTAAAAGTTCATTTGTAAAATAATTGATATAGCAGAAAAAATGCTCTATTTTAGTTATAATTCAACTATAATTCCTTCAAAGTATGATATAAAAATCTGGTATGGACCCCACACTACTTCCTTTTACCTCTAAATTTCTTAGTAGATGACTTAAGTGCTAAAATAGTGCTTGGAGTGAGGAAAAATGGCGTGCAAAATTTCAAAGTATCAAATTGCCACGAAAAAATAAACTTAAAACTTGAAAAGGAACTGTTTAATTAAATTGAAAAACTATGTACATATTTACACAAAACTTAATCATTCGAAACAAGAAATTAATTATCGATGGGTAACAATCAGTTACATCAAAAAGCTGCACGCTTCCATGTCGAAAGTTCAGTGGTATCTAAATGTGTGTCTCTTTTGGGAGCTCGCGGTCGGAAGCATGTGGACTGTTGCCACTCTAAATCTAATAAATTTTCCACATGGAGGGATCAAGATAACAATTCAAACATTTATATCCCTAGTTTGCCACGAAACAATGCAAAAAAAGTTTTACAATGATTAATCTCCTAAATATCGCCAATTTTAACATCAATCATTGGATTTTTCGCAAAATATCGCCAATAGCGCCAAATTGAACCCAAAGAAAAAAAAAAGAAAAAAAATCGCCAAATTTGTCGCCAAATCGGCGGCAAATACTTGGCGACCAAAGGCTTGGCGATATATCGCCAAGTGGTCGCACCAATTCATCTGAAATCGAGATTAACACTGATTTACTCCATAAAATGGGTAAAACACCCCCTTGGGACATTCGAATGCAACCCCAAGGGGAGATGCACAAAAATAAGCCAAAAGAGAAAATAAGAACAATTTTGTTGCTCACAGAAATCAACAGAAATCTTACCAAAATTTGAAAGAAGAAGAAAGTTTCCTTTCCTAGCTTTAAAAACAAAACAATACATTTTCCGAAATGAAACACTTTAAAAAGAACTTTGCAATGTCGCAATTTATACGATATTTGGTTAATCTTTATGCTTTGGGTACCCTTTTCTCACTAAATCGGAGATAGACGCGCCTACTACTGTTTCCAAACGTTGCCAAAATCAATATTGCTAAAATGCGAAATCTATGAAAATAAAAAAAAATAAAAAAATCCGCCAAATCTTTTAATTAAGTCATTAGTATATTGGAAACAGGGTTGCCAGAAAAATACTACGCTCCTTATTTAGGCCGAAAAAATACTACCGTCGTGTCAAAAATACTACGTCTGGCAACGCTAGAAAAAGAACGAAGCAAAAATAAGTATGAAAACGTAACCATGGTAACAACATGAAAAGTTGATTTCCGTTGATAAAATAATTCATTTCATCTCTATTTTCAAACAAATTTTATTCTCGAGCTCAACCATTTTAGAATCGTTTGGCTTGCTTTACTGAAGGTAAGCCTTGAATTCCGGGATTCTAAAAACAATTGTTACAGCTCTCCTGATGATCGTAGAAACTTCGAAAAAATTTCATTTTGTGCAGAAAATTTCAAGCTTTCGAATGACATAAGACTTGAAAATGTCCATGAAATATTTCTTCCCTATTTTATCGAATTTCCGCTAAGAATTCGAATAGAAAAAGAACGGAATGGAATTTTTGAAAAATCGCTTCGAGGTGCAAAACTACATGCTACAAACTAATTTTGTGCCAAGTGGCATGAAAATCTACCGAACGGTTTTGGCGCTACGCTCGTAACAGACAGACAGACAGAAAGAAAGAAAGAAAGAAAGACATACAAACCTTCAGCTTTATTATTAGTAGAGAAGAGACTAGCCGGGTACCCGGCACTGCCCGGGTTTCGGCCGGGTATGGTGTTTTAGTGACACTCGTTCATGAATTTTTCAACATTAAAGTGCATATCTATACACACAATGGCTACTTCTGTAAACAATGGCAATTTTTTTTTTGACTGGACAAACAAAAAAACTGTATTACACACCTTAAATACAAATGCAAGCTACAAATAATGTTTAGGTAAATCGGAAATGTTATAAGCTTGGTAAGACTTGCGGAGAAACTTGCAGACTTGAAAAGTCAACTAAGGGAAAAGTACATCATGAAACAGTTTACTACTTTTTATAAGATATGGTACCCAGGGCCGCCGCTACCAGCGATGGGGCCCGGTACCAATTTTAATACAGGGCCCCCATGCACCCCCCCGGACCCCCCTTCAATTGCATATTTTTATGCTGTCGTTTCAGAACATTTGCAATTGTAAAAAATAAAAATCTGGTATGGACCCCACACTACTTCCTTTTACGTGTTAATTTCTTAGTAGTTGCCTTAAGTGTTAAAAAAAGTGCTTGGAGTGAGCAAGGTAACAATTCAAATATTTGCTCCCCTAATCTGTCACGAAACAATGCAGAAAATATTTTACAATGGTTAATTTTCTAAATATTGCTGATTTTAATATCATTCAGTGAATTTTTCGCAAAACATCGCCAATAGCGCCAAGTTGAACCCAAATTCAAAAAAATAATTTTTTCGCAAAATTTGTCGCCAACTTGGCGATTTGTCGCCAACTTGGCATCAAACACTTGGCGACCAAAAGCTTGGCGACATATCGCCAAGTGGTCGCGCCAATTCATATCACTTGAGTCTGCATTGAAATTAACACTGATTTACCCCAAAAAGGGGGTAAAACACCCCCTTGGGAACATTCGAATGCAACCACAAGGGGAGGTGCACAACTAGACCATCCTCAGAGCCTACATACCAAGCTAGAAGTTTCTAAGGCATATAGTTTTTGAGCTATGCGAGACACATACGCACATACATCCGCACATACATCCGCACATACGTACATACAGACGTCACGAGAAAACTCGTCGTAATTAACTCGGGGGTGGTTGAAAAGGATTTTTCGGCTGCTTATATGTTGGTAGGTACATATGCACGTGCTGACAGGTCGTAAAAACTACTGAACATTCATTCGGGGGTGAGCAAAACCAAAATTTAGACTCAAATTCGAGTGATTTTTTTTTCGCGATCACAATACTTCCTTTACTACGTAAAAGGAAGTAAAAATGGAGATTTTTTTTTTTTTCGGAAACTTTTTTTTAGTTACGAAAATATGCATCTGATTTTATTTTCACGTTATTTGTTTCGCCAGATGATTTTAATATATTTTTTTTACACGAAACGACAAGTTTGGAAACAGAAAAACACAATTTTTGACGTTTGGTCCGACAAACTTCAAAATTAATAGTTCATTCATTAGTGTTTGTACTAGCAATTGTTTCATATTGAAAATCGGCAAGAGAAAGCGGGATTTTTTTTTGAAAAACAGCTATTTTTCTTGATGAAGTTATTAAAACTATTACTGGAAAAACATGTTCATAACCTTACGGGCCCCCCAAAGCTCCGGGCCCCGGTACTAGAGGTCCAGTATCCCCCCCCTAAACGGCGGCCCTGATGGTACCCATTCTGAATTTTTACATTAGTTAGATTTAAAAACTACATCGGGAAGAATGACGGCCCCTGTTAATGAAAATGATGCACTCATGTACCCTAGATTTGTTGCACTCTTTCGAGCACATCGACTGATGGGATGTTGGTGATAGTAAGCCGGATGTTGTTCTCCAAGCGTTGCAGGGTCCGGGGCTTGTCGTTGTAAACGATCGATTTGAGATACCCCCATAAAAAATAGCAAGGCTTCACTAGATAGCGTTTTATACAGGCTGCTTCATTACTCAAAACATCAATGGTAAAGATTTGCCCGCTAGAGAGCGCTGAATGATGTGTTTGTTTACATTTATTAGCACGTTGTTTCTGCTGTAAAAAGTGATGTTCATCCTATCTTTAAGGGTTAAAAAATATTGATATAGTTTACTGAAGTGGGAGTACAGAGTGAATTGATGCCGAAGGCCTTATTAGTACTGCTTTTTAGGGGAAATAAATTCCCTTTTCAGGTAAAGTTGGTCGCAACTCATGATTCAGTCATACGACATTCATTCATTGTTTACTTTCTTCGAATTAGCAACATATAACAATGGCGTTCAATTTTGACATCTCTGCATTAATAAAATATACGCTTTTCTTCGCAGCCGATAAATAAAAATGTAGCAATGAAATAATATTGTTCTATTTACTATTTTGTTTCATTATTGTTGCTCACACGATCTTAATTGCTACGCAAAAGCTCAGATGTTCATTTTGATAGCGTTGACCCATCAGAGCGATAAATGGCGAATCTATTCGTAGAGACATTTCATTTTGATGCCCCAGAATGAAATGTACACTAATGAAGCGATGGTGTTCAACGGAAAGACGATTGACAACAAAACATATTTATTTCTTTAGTAAAAACGAAATGAGCATATATAATCGTTTGGTACTAAAGAGCAATACAAGTACGAAAAAAATAAACAAAACTACAATATTACGACGACCAAATGAAATTTTTTTTTTCATTTACACAACATTAAAAGGTAATGTTCTTTTTATGTTAAATTTCACACATTGATAATATTTCGATAATTGGGAATCTGGTGTGGTTGCCAAATTTTTGGCGATAATTACTTTATTTTGTTGCTCTTTAGTTTATGTTTGCGAAGGAAGTATTTCCCTCGCTCATAAATTGGACACAAAGATTTAACGCCTATAGGGAAAGATAACCAGACTTCCAATCGCCGAAATCTTCCCTTTTTTGTTTCTAATTTCACACATACGTTTAGTACTTGAAAGTAAAATAATGGGCCAACTGAAAAAAAAGCTGCGAAATAATGTGAGAATTCTTGTTAAAAAACTCGCCAAATCAACTTAAAAGCTCCATTAGCATGTAACATAATAAGTTTAATAAATATATCGAGCCATTATTATCATTGAAATTTAAATTAAAATGCAAAATAAGAGAAAAGAAGCTACCATGAAGACGATGCAAGCTTAAAATTTTAATCTTCGCTTAGGTGGTAAGAAAATACATCGCCAAGTTAAAAAACGTACCTATAACTGAAACGTACATACTACCAAGATCTCGGTTATTGAAATATTCTCAAAAGCTTTACGGAGAACAAATTCTTGATGTGCTTTTCAAGATATTAGTGCCATAGTCATTCCAAAATGTCCATTAAAATGTAAAAAAATCGCCAAATAAATTAATTTGACAATCTAAACTCATCAAAAGTTTTGATGGAACTATCGTTCCAAAATCGCGATTTATCGCTCTGCGGTGCCAGTGTCGTTTCATAGTTTAATTATAATTACAATCAATTAAAATGAAAAATAATTCGCTAACTAATTAAAACAAGCCGTTAAAATGCAATAAACCAGCAAATCGAACGAGCTATTAAATGACGTTAAAATATAATAAAATAGAATTGAATGCCAAATTGTAAAATTGTCGCCAACAAATTAAATTTTAATTTTGTCTTTTATTATCTGATTTGTTTATAATGTTAGTTACCACAGAATTTGATAGATGTCGCTAGGCGACATGCATCCGTTTTTATCCCAAAGATTTTGATGAAATGAAGCAGCCTGTATAAAACGCTATCTAGTGAAGCCTTGAAAATAGTCACAGAGTGTCAAATCGGAAGAGCGGGCCGGCCACGGTACGTCACCTTTCAAGGAGACGTTATCACTCAACTGGTGTACCACAGCAAGTTTGTAGGGATGAAACTGGAGTTCGTTGTGAAGAATTCGTCTCAGTGTCCTATCAAAAATCCCCAAAGCAGCAGCGTGTTTACGCGCCGAACACCTGGGAGAGCGCAAAAACGACTCCCTCACTTTTTCGACGTTTTATAGGGTTCTGGAAATCCGTTGACCACCTGGGCCTCTGTTTGCCACACTCTCACTTTCCCTGAATGTTTTCACCCACAAAACAGTCGATTCCCAGCCAAGAATGGGAATAACGGGCTGAATTTTGAACCGAGTGCGGAAGGCACGTTGAGTGGCGACCACCCAAAGATTATTGAAAAGTAAGATTCAGCGGCGAAAGCTCGTTGCTCCTTTGTCCAACGCCATGGCGACAACTAAAGGATGAGATAACAAAACTTCAGGACCCTCTTTTTAAAATGAGACTCTTTTTCTGACCACTCCTTGCTAATTATAGCATCCAATTAAAATTAGCAAGTTTCTATGTCGCACCCTGTAAAATCAATCGCACTGGAGTCAAGTATTTCCAAACATTACACGTAAAATATGTCCCATCATTAGTTTATATCCTTGTGACTACATTGGTGAAAACATCTTATGTACCTAACTTAGAAATTTTTTGACTATAAACATTTTCTGTTCTCTAACTGTTGCCAAAATCAATTATCTTTTTATTTAGTCTCGTTAGCGATTATTGGCACAGATGAATCTAAAAATCCTAAGAAAGCAATAAATTTCATACTTACTCCAGAGAAGCCTTGGTTCACATTTTCATTATGATCACCATTAATATTGTTGTTACCAGGCAACAAATTTTTGCAACAATGGACTGAAAGTTTAATCATTTAATGGGGAAATTACATGAAATTTACTATTTTCCATAATAACTTTTTTAAACTAAGCTTTTTAGAAATAAATTATAGCTTATCCTGCTCCCTGTTACTGCAGCTATCTACGGTGAAAAAATGGTGAAAATCGGTTGAAATTATTTTGTGAAAATTAGAAAAAAAAAATCTTCACCTTGAAAAATTAATCAGCAACTATTTCTAAACTCGGAATCTCTATCTCTTCTCTATCTCTACTAATAATAAAGCTGAATGTGGGTTTGTCTTTCTTTCTTTCTTTCTGTCTGTTACGCTCGTAACGCCAAAACCGTTCGGTCGATTTTCATAAAATTTGGCACAAAATTAGTTTGTAGCATGGGGTTGTGCCTACGTAGCGTTTTTTCGAAAATTCTATTTCGTTCTTTTGCTATTCTAATTCTTAGCTCATTTTTCATAAATTCGATAAAATTGGGAAGAAATATTTCATACACATTTTCAAGTCTTATGTCATTCGAAAGCTTGAAATTTTCTGCTAAAAATGATTTCAGTTTTAAGTTTCTACGAGCAGTAGAAAAGCTGTAATAATTGTTTTCAGCATCCCGGAAATTCAAGGCTTACCTTGAGCAAAGCAAGCCAAACGGTTTTAAATGGTTAAGCTTGAGAATAAAATTTGAAAAAAAAGATGAAATGAATTATTTTATCAACGGGAAATCATATTTTTATGTTGTTACCATGGTTACGTTTTTATTTCCTTTATTTGTTTCGTTCTTTTTCCCTTAATAATTTGTAAAATGTATTTGTTTTTGTAGTAATCCAAACTTCAAGCCTTATTAAAATTAGGAAAATGAACTATTTTAACTGTTGTGTAAAAAATCGTCTTTTTTTCTTTTTTTAGTTAAGGAATTAAAACTCGGTAAATTGTAAAAATATTGTATACTAGCGGTACCCGCACTGCTTTGCCCGTGGTATAAAATTAAAAGTTCATTTGTAAAATAATTGATATAGCAGAAAAAATGCTCTATTTTAGTTTTATTCAACTATAATTCCTTCAAAGTATGATATAAAGATCTGATATGGAACCCACACTACTTAATTTTACGTGTAAATTTCTTAGTAGATGCCTTAAGTGCTAAAATAGTGCTCGGAGTGAGCAAGATTCAACAATTCAAACATTTGTATCACTAGTTTGCTACGAAACAATGCAAAAAAATGTTTTATAATGATTAATCTCCTAAATATCGTCGATTTTAACATCATTCAGTGGATTTTTCGCAAAATATCGCCAACAGCGCCAAATTGAACCTAAATAAAAAAAAAAAAAAAAAAATTTCGCCAAATTGGCGTCAAACACTTGGCGATCAAAAGCTTGGCGATATATCGCCAAGTGGTCGCGCCAATTCATATCACTTTTGTTAACCAATTCATATCACCCTGCGTTGAAAACACTAATTTACCCGATAAATGGGGTAAAACACCCCCTTGGAACATTCGAATGCAATCTCAAGGGAGATGCACAAAAATAAGCCAAAAGAGAAAATAAGAACAATTTTGTTGATAAAAGAAACCAACAGAAATCTTACCAAAGTTTAAAAGAAGAAGAAAGTTTTCTTTCCTAGCTTAAAAAACAAAACAATACATTTTCCGAAATGAAACACTTTAAAAAGAACGATGCAATATCGCAATTGATACGATATTTGGTTAATCTGTGCTTTAGGTACTGTTTTCTCGCTAAATGGGCGATAGGCACGCCAAGCGTGGTAACCCTGGCTATTTTGCGTAGTTGACTTTTTGAAAACGCGCCAAGCAGGGTCACAAAGCATCTTCACCGGGAAAAAGACAGGGTTGCCAGAGAATTGGAACAAAAAAATACTACGCCTCCTCTAAAAAAAAATTACAAAATACTACTGTTTCCAAACGTTGCAAA
>JAXGGA010006941.1:0-66075 GCA_038373865.1 Uloborus plumipes
GAAAATTAAAAAAAAAAATTTGCATACATGTAGGCCTTTATAAAAACCCAACCAAAGTTTTACTATATTGCTTTTTATATGCAGATTTAAAGCTCTTAATCCATTTATTACATTTATGCTTTTCATTAAGTTAAAGATAGATTAAAAAATATAGAAAACATAATTTTTTTCTTGTACTTGTATGTTTTTAGAATAACTATAATTCAGCTACATTTAAATGTAATAAAATGTAACTTTTACGAGAAATAATGGTCATTTCTTTAAACTTTTTTTTTTTGCATTTTTAATCGTCTTTTTTTTTTTTTTTTTTTTTTTTGCCACTGACTGCTGAAAAAATATTGTTGCCATGTTTATCTAGTTAGGTGTATCCTAAAAATGCGTGATTTTACACAAAAAATGTATTTGGCGAAAACAAGATAGAATAAATAAATGAAACAAAACTTATACGATTTTTAACTCTCACAAAGAAAATTAGCCTCGATTAACAAATATTAAAAATAGCAAGGTAGACTTATTCTGGTCACCATCGTAATGTCAAAACCCAATAGAACATAATTTTTAATCAAATGAAAGTAAGTAATCCTGATTGCTTTTAAAAAATCACCCACGAGACTTTTTCTCTGAGCTCACGTGTTGTCTAAAGATGCGCAAGAGTGAGAGGCAAAACACTATCCAAAACCATCAGTCACAAAAGCAGATATATTAAGACGTATACTGCTAAGCTACGAGTTATCTCGTAGCATGTGAGCTTAGCTAATGAAGTCCACTTCGAATTAGCTCGTAGTTCCTGGATTCGCGATTTTCATACCGATTCAAGTGCATGTGTAATACGCAGGTATAAATAGAGCAATTTGTCTTCTGGGAAATCACTCATAAGTCCAAACTAGCTCACAAATACATAAGTTTTAGCCAAACTAGGAATATACTTCTAATAATACTTCTAAGGGGAAAAAATTTAGATTTAAATAAATGTACTTAACAGGCATGTCGTTTCAATTTGCTTCTATACTGCTGTCTCATTCAAATCGATCTTTTATTAAACATAAGAGTAGGAAGAAATCCTCAATATTGATTTCCGGTAAGAAAAGTCCAGTAAGAGATAATTTTGGAATCAATACACTTTCTTATACTAATATATCTATGAAATCTCTTTTAAATAATCTGAATAATTTTTCCTTAATGAGAAAGAAAATGATCAAAGAGAACTGATGACTGAAAAATAATATCCTCTACAAAAATCTAACTATTTTCCTTTCTCAAAAGTAGAGAATCAGAAAGTAAAATGCATTGACCCAATTAGAGCCAAATGAATCCTTAATTAAATTCCGAGCTAATCAAAAGACGATAAAAGGCGCCGACGTCTTTCGGAAACAAACGAATTTTACGCACAAGTACTTTCTTTCGAACTTGGCGCTTTTGATTTTTGACAAGAGTGCTGAAACAAAGATTGTCACGTGACCCATGGTATTTCCATTGACAAAGACACAGGCATCTCAAGGAAGTGAAAAGTTACTGAAAGTTGAGTCTAAAGTGTTTTGTAAAGATTTGCTTTAAATGGGGCATCATCAATGGTTCACTGTCCTTTAAGTTGGCTCTTCCGGATGACGCGTAGTTTTGATTTTCGATTTTTTTTCTTCACTTTTTTCGTGAATTTTGAGTTACTGAGATTATTTATGGCATAATGTATTATTTCCGTTACTTTACGTTATGTTGTCTTAAACTTAAACATATTTATTTTAATGTTAACTATACATTTGTTGCAAAGTCAGTTAGATATGCATTAAATAGGCATTAAAACTTAGCCAAAGCAATATTTTTTCATAAATATAAAATTTAAACATATTTAATATATTTTTTTATAAATATAAAATTTAAACATATTTAAAATATGTTTTTTATAAATATAAAAGTTAAACATCTTTAAAATATATTTTTTATAAATATAAAATTTAAAAATAATTAAAATATTTTTTTCATAAATATTAAATTTAAATATATTTGAAATACTTTTTCTCAAATGTAGAATTTAAACATATTCGTTTTGGAAAGAAAATCAAAACCAAAATGATATTGTTTTCTTCAAAAGTGACATAAATCGTGATTTTAGTTTTACATATATATCCCCCCCCCCTCTCTTTAAAAAAAAGAAAAGAAAAAAAAATATAAGTGCTCACGTCCTTCACTTAACCTGTGTGACATTTATCTACCTTAAAGTATGACATTGTGCACTGGAAAAAAGTTTCCACAGCAATATACCAAAAGAAGCATTGATTCAGTTAATCTCTATCTCTACTAATAATAAAGCTGAAGGTTTGTCTTTCTTTCTTTCTGTCTGTCTGTCTGTCTGTTACGCGCGTAGCGCCAAAACCGTTCGGTCGATTTTCATGCCACTTGGCACAAAATTAGTTTGTAGCATGTAGTTTTGCACCTCGAAGCGATTTTTCGAAAATTCCATTTCGTTCTTTTTCTATTCGAATTCTTAGTGGAAATTCGATAAAATAGGGAAGAAATATTTCATACACATTTTCAAGTCTTATGTCATTCGAAAGCTTGAAATTTTCTGCACAAAATGAAGTTTTTTCGAAGTTTCTACGATCATCAGGAGAGCTGTAACAATTGTTTTTAGAATCCCGGAATTCAAGGCTTACCTTCAGTAAAGCAAGCCAAACGATTCTAAAATGGTTGGGCTCGAGAATAAAATTTGTTTGAAAAGAGAGATAAAATGAATTATTTTATCAACGGAAATCAACTTTTCATGTTGTTACCATGGTTACGTGTTCATACTTATTTTTGTTTCGTTCTTTTTCCAGCGTTGCCAGACGTAGTATTTTTGATACTACGGTAGTATTTTTTCGGCCCAAATAAGGAGCGTAGTATTTTTCTGGCAACCCTGTTTCCAATATACTAATGACTTAATTAAAAGATTTGGCGGATTTTTTTTTTTTTTTTCATTTTCATAGATTTCGCATTTCAGCAATATTGATTTTGGCAACGTTTGGAAATAGTAGTAGGCGCGTCTATCGCCCATTTAGCGAGAAAGGGGTACCCAAAGCACAAAGATTAACCAAATATCGTATAAATTGCGACATTGCAACGTTCTTTTTAAAGTGTTTCATTTCGGAAAATGTATTGTTTTGCTTTTAAAGCTAGGAAAGGAAACTTTCTTCTTCTTTCAAATTTTGGTAAGATTTCTGTCGGTTTCTGTGAGCAACAAAATTGTTCTTATTTTCTCTTTTGGCTTATTTTTGTGCATCTCCCCTTGGGGTTTCATTTGAATGTCACAATGAGATGCTTTACCCCTTTTATGGAGTAAATCAGTGTTAATTTCAATGCAGATGAATTGGCGCGACCACTTGGCGATATATCGCCAAGCCTTTGGTCGCCAAGTATTTGTCGCCAATTTGGCGATTTTTTAAAAAATTTTTTGGGGGTTCAATTTGGCGCTATTGGCGATATTTTGCGAAAAATCCACTGAATGATGTTAAAATCGGCGATATTTAGGAGATTAATCATTGTAAAACATTTTTTTGCATTGTTTCGTGGCAAACTAGGGATATAAATGTTTGAATTGTTATCTTGCTCCCTCCAAGCACTATTTTAGCACTTAAGGCATCTACTAAGAAATGTACACGTAAAAGGAAGTAGTGTAGGGCCCATACCAAATTTTTATATCATACTTTGAAGGAATTGTAGTTGAATTTTAACTAAAATAGAGTATTTTTTCTGCTATATCAATTATTTTTTTCAAATGAACTTTTAATTTTATACCACGGGCAAAGCCGTGCGGGTACCGCTAGTGGAAAATAAAATACGTATTGTGAATTTAAGAGCCTGAAATACATATCATTTGTGTACGTAGTCAGTGAATTTAAATAAAACACGACTGCTCTGAAATACATTTTTGTGTATAGTAGTTTAATGTTTAGGACCCGTATTTTCAATTGCGTAAAAAATGTTGAATTAAAAGTGATGCATACAAAGGAATACATAATAATTAATTCAGAAAAAAACGTATTGAAATAGGTTAGTCCGTTTAGGATCGTAAACAAGCACATATTAATGCTATAAGCCTCATTTTTATGGGAGTGTTAAAAATCTTTTAAAATAATGTTTATACATTTTAAGGCATTCCTTTAAAGATAAAATCAAAACAAAAATGAAATTTATCTCTTTAAAGTGACTTTTATAACCGTGCTTTTTCAATTTTACATCAAATATTTTTGTGTCAAAAAAATTCCAAACACTCATGCAAAACGTCACGCACTGATAAATAACTTTTGTAAAAGTAAACAACTTAAAGGTATGACGTTTTGATCTCGAAAGAAGTTTTCGCGAAGTACTAACTTTAAAAAAGAGGCATTGATCTAGTTTAGCGAAAATGTAATACAAATTGTGAAATAAAGTTCACAAATATTATTCAAAAGTTGTTTCAATCTACTTTTAGTATACTATCGAAGAAAAAGGAAATACTTCAGGCTGTTCTCATTTCAATATTAATAGAACAGCATCTTCGAATGTGTTTGAGCTTTTGAATGAAAACAAAAGTATCCGGCCTACTCCCGCGAACTTACTATATTCGATGCTGGAGAGGGAATATTTTTAGCTTGTAGAAATTAAGTTTTAAGACTTTGAACGCATTATTAAAATCGCAAATAAAAAAGGCTGTGCGCAAAGTTTCTATAACAACACAAAACAAAAATGGTTTCATCGCAAGATGAATCTTATCTAAGAAATCTGGCAACACTCCAGACGCAGCGCCATCTCTCGTATTTGAAAGGATTGTAGCAGAATTATTTCTGCTAAGTTGGTTATTCAAGCCGGAAGAAGCACGGATTTTTATGATGTTGCATAAACTCGGCGCTGAATCCCATTTTAAAAAAGAAGCCTGCTTTGTTTATTGCATTGCCTGATTTACCCTTAGATTTAATCTTAAAAATAACTTAGTCAATACGTGAAGTACTATGAAACATCGGCATTTTAATCATTGATTAATTAATTTCGTTATTGCAGAATAGTTAAACACGCTTTTGAATCGAAGGGTAACTGGGATCGTTTGAGCATGATATTATGTTGTAAAAAAAAAGCTAAAACTAAAAATTAAGCAATTAAACTTGGGGAAAATGTTCTGTTTCCATACATCTGATATTGCAAATGGTTAAAAAATATATGCCATGTGGAAAGTGTCCCTATTATTTTAAGATGGAAAACAAAATGCAAAAACGCAATTCTGGGCAATAGCATAATAATCCTTCAAGTTTAAACATATTTAACAGTCTTAAAAGTATATCCTTATGCGCAGTTACTGAGTATATGTCATATTTAACAGCGAGAACTAACTATTAAATTTATTAATAGTAGCTAGCGTTCTTATAAGTTACTTAAAACCGTGTTTATATTTTAAAAGTTAGTATTAAGTCAGTTTATTATCTACTATAAAACACTATTATTTTAATTCATGAAGTATGCTACACTAGAATGGAAGAGACGTGTTGATGTATTGCGACTTTGGAGAGACATATGTGGAAATAATATACACTTGTAACTCATGATCGTTATGTCTTGTGTTTGATACTGGCAGGCATCAAAACCTACAGGACACACTCGGTACGTAACGGGTTCGACTATCCAGGATCGGTGCTAATGTGGTTACCAAGTCAGTGTTCATTAGAATAACTTAATTTGGCTAGCAACAAATTCGACGTTGTGTGAATTACACAAATAGTTTAAGTAACGCCAGCATAACAATAATAACTATGTATTTATCGAATGTTGTAATGTCTATCATTATTTTTAAGGACCATAGAAACGGTTTTATTTCATCTCCTCAGAACTGATTTCACACTGGACATGAGCTTTAAACAGCTGCAAACCGTTTTATAAAAATGATTCAATTACTTTATATTTTTTTATGTTTGGCTGTTTATTTGCTAGCTTTTTATACATGTATATGCAAGAATTTACCTTATTAGGATTGGCATGTCTGCTAAATAAAGATCGGGAGAAAAAAGTTGGCACGTTTCTCCAACCATGGACTTTCGTCGTTTCGTTAATTTACTGATTTTTGTTTTCCCTCGTAAACTTTTGTTCGCTTATAACGCTTTAAAATGATTCTACTACGTTTTACTTACGTTTTGTGAATATTTCATAACGGAGATTTCTTAGATCATTTTAGATGAAATATTTATTTCGAAACAAATATGTGATATACGGGACAAGTCAAATCATTAATGTTTGCCAACCGATTTGAAATTTCATTTATTCGATACTGTTCATTATTCGTTAATAAGAAGCATGACGCTATCTAATTTACCTAGTCATGCATAAATTCTATTACAAAAAAATATATCTCCAAAAACGACCAATGCAAGATTGTTAATTTTTATTTTTACTTTTCTAACTTTAACCTTTTATAAGTGAAAAATAAATGTAATTATGCAAAATGTGCCCATTTTTCTTCGACACAAACTCCGAGTCCCTGGTGCCAATTGTGTATTGCAGTACGCACCAGTTCTTGTGTGACATCGTTCACTGCTTTTACCAAAGCAGATTTTATGCTCTCCAAATTGGTGTGTCCTCTCCGGCTTGCCATCCCCTCAAATTGAGACCACAGTCGATAAGCCAAGTGGTTTAAATCTGGGCTTCCCGAAGGCCAATCTGAAGACTTAATGAACTCTAGAAAATTCATTGCCAACCACTGTTGTATGCAGCTTTCTATGCAGGAGACAAATCATACTGGCTCCTGCCCAATGTTTGGCGGCAAATAGGGTTCCTCTCAGGGGTTTTACTACATGTTCTTAAATATCTTCTTGATAGTTTTTGGCTTGAGATTTAACCCCTTCTTCACAGAAATGGAGTTTTGTGGTGGCATCAAAACTGACTTCTCACCACACCATCTCTGAGGATGAATGATGGCCTCGTTCTACTCTCAATTATTATCTGATATTCTAATAAGTTGTGAGCATAAACTCTCGTTTTGACGGTTAAATTGTTCCTTAGCATTGGAAAAAATTTGGAAAATAGCAAAAAGAAAAGCAATGATCATAAAAACAAATGAATGTCCTGAAACGGCAAGAGTAAAAAGTTGTAACTTCTTTTTTCGTTTTTATGCGAACATACGTTATTATATTCAAATGAATTTTATTATACTTCTAGAAGTTTGTCACTTTGAAAAAAAATTATTCCTGTATTATTATTTTAAAAAAATAGTTATGTCGCCAGTTCTGTACATAAACTGAAATCTCTAACTTCTGTTTATTTAAAACTGAAGTAGAAACTTAAAGTATAAAAGATCAGGATTTTTACAACCGCTATTAACTTGATGAACAAAGCTTTAAAACGAAGATGGTTGTCGTCTTTGTTTACATTCCACAAGCAAAGTGCACTTGAGTGAGAGAGAGAAAAAAATATTGCATTTAAAACTCTACTCATAAAACATCATAGCATTACCAAACTGCTTTCATAGAACCAAAAAAGAATGAATAGCTTCCAAACGAACTCTTAAAAGAAAACATTAAGAAACTAGTGGAATTGTTTTAATGTGTTTAACGAACAGTTTGAGCAAAAGAACGTTCTTTAAGATGCATTCGATGTTAAGTAAAATAGCAAGCAGCACGTAAAGAACATAAATGCGTATTGTGCTGTAAAGAATACGATGAAAGTATGTAGAGAGACAAACCATTTTTCTGTTTTTGTGTGAAGATTTTTGTGATATGTGATGTCATCATTTTGACAAAGAGTAAAGAATGCGAAAGCAAAGTTGTTTATCTATTTAAAAAATTAACTAGTGCATTCGTCATTCCTATTATCATTTCTGGCATATTTCTAATAGTTAAGATTTATTTAAAAAAACTTCACATATTGTTAGTAGTAAAAATAAACGATAGCTATCTAGCGAAAAATATTAATATGAAACTGAAATTTTATCATCATCAAGTATCACTTTTCACATTTTTCGTAACAAAACATAATGTATTGCATTTCTATGCCAAGTTGAAATACATTTATGAGTTTTTAAATTATTTTTTATTAAAACTGAATTGAAATTAAATATAAAACAAAGAGTCACCTTTTCACAAAATGAAATGAAAATGGTGAAAATATTATCTCTCAAATATGTACATGTATATTATTAATTTCATCAGGAAGTAGTATTCAAAATCATTACTTATGGAACTATATGGTTCACAATGTTTGTTAAATTTAAAAATAGTATGATCTAATAATCTAATCGTAAATCGTAATAAAATCTAATACTAATCTAATTTCACATTAGCTACCAGTTTTTTTCGGTTCTCTTTGCTTTATAAGATGATTTTTGCCTCTAACTCGTATACTTTCGTATTTCATGCTGATAAGTGCATAATAAGCACGAAACAGCAGTCCTGGATCGAAATGACCAAGTTGGCGATGTATTACATGTTCCTGACTTAGCCCTTGCTTAGGAGTCATTACTCACTGTTCCATAGTATGTTTTAGTTTAGAATGCTGTATCCTCTAATGTTCATTTAGTAAAGATATCAAACAAGTAAAACTGAATTTTTATCAAAGACATTGCTATCTGAAATTTTCTCCTCTATAATTACATGGGATTCATGTCACAAAATTTTCAAGAAATATCCGAAAAATTATTAACCTGTTTTGCTATAACTAATGCACTTACTTTATTTATAACTTCCACTGCAAAGTTAATTCCATTAACATTAAAAAATACCAACTTTAAATGGATTATTGAAAGTTTTTCAGAGTATGAAATCATTTAGACTCGCATATTTAACAGACGAAAAAATGAAGTAAAAAAAAGGGCAGTCTATGACTTAGGCAGTAGTTATTGCATGTAACAGTAGTACATGCAGATATTCAGGCTACGACATTCCGGCTATGAAACTGCAGTTCCAAGTTTGTTATGGAGGCGTCTAGTATAATCAGTAACCTAGTTGGCGGTAGTTCTCTTAATGATGTCAACACTTTAAACTGATAACTAAAAATGATCTAGCACACCAGCGAGAGCCTGCAATCGATGGTGTGGTTGAACTTGTTAGTTGAAGATAACAGCAGTTTCTTCAATTAACAAGTACACAACACCAATAAGGATATATACACACCACAAGTACAACACCAATATGGATGAGAGGACAGCTGACTTCAACTGAGTGAGGGCAATAACATACTGCAAATGTAACAGCATTTGTAAATTGTTGTAAGAGACTTGCCAGTGGTGACTTAATTTTAGAGGTATCGAACTCGTAATTGGAGGATCCCAGGACAGATTTCAGCTCGTCAAGAATCCGTATTGTTCACTAGTGGTGACTGGGACACGTTCAAATGTTTGTGGTCACAAAGTCCTCCAAGTTCCCATTCCAAATCATTACCTTTGAGGGTGCTGGACATGGGATTGCTTTACGCCATTTTTACATCCTTAAATTAAAATGTGAAGCATTTCGTACTTTTCTGGCATTTGAAAACCCTTCTACGAATTTTTCCGAGTGACTAAGTACCTCCCTGCTAAATTTGGTCCAGATCCGACGAAAATCGTGAACATATATAGGGAAAAATACACACATATATGTATATATTCTTCCTTTTATTTATACGGATAAGACAGCACAAGAAAGATTTATAGCACAGCGATTTGAAAAAAAAAAAACAAAAAAAAAAAAAACACCAATGTCTCATGTGGGAGTCAAAGTCAAGACCTTTGTAATTCGAAACGAAACTTTTGCTTTAGAGCCTTGAAGCCCCATTTAACAGCAGTAATCTTTACGACAGTAAAAGGTAACTGCTCAAGATCAAAGATATTAACTATGCCAATTTTCTCAGCTTTGAGGAGAAGCAAAAGTATAATATACATGGTTGTCCAAATTAAACTTCCCCTAATACTCAGAGGCTTGTGCAGTAGGGTGGGTCGAAAAAAGCTTTTTTTTTCTGATCAATTTCTAATAGCACGGAAAACTTGCCCATGGGCATCCTAATAACGGGAAAAATAATTAAAAAAATAATTAATTACTTTTGTAATCGCGCAAGAGCTCTAAAGTTTAGAAAAAAAGAGAAATTTCTGTCATTTTTAAAAATGAATATTTTTTTCAAAAAATATTTTTTTAAATTTCTAATAGTGCGGAAAACTTGCGAATGGGTATTATAATAACGGGAAAAATAATGAAAATAATATTTAGTTACTTTTGTAAAAGCGCAAGAGCTCTAAAGTTTAGAAAAAAAGGAGAAAAATCTGTAATTTTTAGAGATGATTTTTTTTTCAAAATATATTTTTTTTATTTCTAATAGTGCGGAAAACTTGTGCCAGAGCTTCCTAATAACAGCAAAAATAATTTAAAAAATAATTAATTATTTTTGAAACCACGCAGAAGGTCTAAAATTTCGAAAAAAAAGAGAGAAATCTAATTTTTAAAAATATATAATTTTAAAAAATATTTTTTTATATTTAATAGTATAAAAACTACTTTTGTAGTTATAGAAATTGGTTTAAAAAAACTTGGGGTACATTGCCGTTCGTTTGAATTTGCACAAAAACCCTAAAAATCCTTTTTTTTTTTTTGGAAAAAATCACATATCGCAGCTTATTGCACATTTTAGCATATTTTTTACAGATTCTAAAATAATACTAAATCAAGTCCCACCCACATCCTACCCAATCAACCAACCATTTTGGGTGTGCTTACTTACACCCTTTGAATTCTGATTTCGAATCAAATTTTTGCATTAAAGATCTTGATTTTAAGGTTGTCTTAATAAAACCCTCTCGGTTTTCATTCCCGCAAACTTTAGCAGCAGCCTCTGTAACTAGTTTTACACACCTCTCCACTGACTGAGTGTGGCAGGGAAATTTCAAGTAATCAAATTCTGGAAGGGTTTTTTCTTTCAATAGGGTTGAAATATTTTCTGTAGACATATTTGACAGAAGGGGTGGAGGTGTCAGCTTACAATTTGTCCAATCAATTAGTTCCGGATAGTCAGTGGCTTCAAAGTTAATTGAAGAAAGCTTGAAAGCTCTAATATGGCCTACTACTGGCTAGGGTGGAGTGAAAAAAATGAATTTTATATTTTCGTAAACGGGTACCTTTCATTTACTGTGACTGAGGATAAGTAACAATTCTGTGAAATATTTCACTTTTGCGACGTCATCTTTAGTCTGCGCATTTGGCCTAAAGTTTTGAAATTTTAGATTTTTTTCAGATTTTTCAAATTTTTTTAAAAAATATTGCAAATGATAAAACTAGTGACGGGTGGTTATTAAATGGAAGAAAAAGGTTTGAAATATACAAAAAAATTTTAAAAATCATTTCAGATTATGATTTCAGTCTGCGCATTAGGCCCAAAGTTCATCGAATTTTCAGAAATTTCCGATATTTTCAATATTAGCAGACATTTTATAATTCAATATTTCCTCTCAATATTTACTAAAAGTGCCTTCAAAACATTTTCTTAATCATTTTGTTGTTTCTTTGAACTACTCAACTCTATGCTTGCTCATTGAAATTATCCAAGACTCACCACGAGGAAGTGGCCGCACTTTGGGTGCCACTCGCGCTCCCCTTGCTTCCAACAGATGAGAGCATACATTTACATTTCTTAGACAAGTCAGAAACAATAAATTGTTTCTTTGAGTAGGAAATTGTTTGCATTGGTTTTGATGGATGCACTACAAAGACAGGAAAATAAAGGTGTAATACGAAAACTGGAAGAAAAACTCGGTAGACCTCTGTAATGGAACATTTGCCAATTACATTTGAATGGACTTAATTTGCTGCATTTTTTGCAAAAGCTAGATGGACCTAACAGTGGACCAAAGTGATTTTTGGGCCTGTTAGAAGAAGCTAAACATGTGATACCTTCAAATCAGTTCAATATGAATTAATAAAATTTGTCATTGATCAGATTGATTTTGACAATATAAATGGTTCAAGTACTGAGCAACAGTAACTTCATGAGATGAGCAAGGTAGTTTTGACTGGGAAAATATCCAAAAAAATGTGAAACAGAAGTCCAAGACAGCTTTCCCTAGTCAGATGTTGACTACAGCAAACAATCTTTAGACTATAATTTTTAAAAGAGTTCATAACTTTCGCGGGTGAAAGTGTCCTTGCTCTTTTAGGATGAAGTACAGACGTTACTAATTTAGCTATGAATTTGTGTGAGATTTTAAAGATTATACCTCCGGGAAAAAGCAGAAAATTGTATTCACATCTATTCAAAACAATATATACTTTGCATTGCACTCAAGAAATATGCTGTTATCAAATGTATGTATGTTTATTCCTTATACAAATCCTGTTTTCGTCGGATTTTTAACAAACTTGGCACAGAGGTTCCCTGATGCATTAGAATTCACATAGGCAGGGGTTTTGAAATTTTAAAAAAATCCAAAAAGCCAAAAATTCAAATCTTTTGTCTCAAAATGGCCATTTTCTTCCAATTTTGAATAGATAGAGTAATAGAGATAAGACTTCAAGCACACAAATTGATAAAATGTAACACATTTAAATATTTTCCTACAAAGATTACGATCAACAATGAATTATCCATTTAAGGCTCAACTATTTCTTTGTAGCACGAAATAAGTTTTTATATTCCCATGTGGATAGAATTCATTCAAATATTTTTTAGAGCTATGTTGTATTAATAAGCACCCGGGCAACGCCGGGAAATAATCTGGTTAGTTCATAAGAGAGAGCATATAACGAAACTTGTTTTAAATCGTATTATAAACGCTCAATCTGGAAAACAAACAAGCAAACAAGCGTTCTCACGCTTCAGATCCCAATAAAATAGACAAAAATCTATTTTCATACATTACATACATAAACCAAAAGTCAGTATACATCGATATGATTTCCTGCCATGATGTGGAAATTACAAAGCTACCTTTTACAAGTAATTTAACAACACAATATTTACAAAGATTATGGAAACTGAGAATTTAAATATGATTTCTGAATGCGCTCTTTTTAAACTGTCATTCAAGACTCAATCAGTGAAAGAGCTGTCAATGAAAAAGCTCTCAAATAGGTTACAAGCTCTTCAAAATTGGTATGTAATCACAGGAAAAGAAAAAGTTTAGTAAAAACGAGGATATCTGACAGAAATATTTGATCAATTTACGACACAAAGGAACAATTTAACTGTAAAAGACGTATCTAAGAAAGGTAAATGCGTGCTTGCGTTGGTTGGAAGGAGGGGTTCACGTGTAGGACTAGAATTGCGGTCACCTCCTCGTGGTGAGTCCTGGGTAGTTCCACATGAGCTAGCTAAGAGTTGCAGGGTTCAAATTAATAACAAAATGAATGAAAACAAGTTTGAAGACACTTCAAGTGAATATTGAGAGGAAATACTGAGTTAAAAAATGTCGAAAATATCAGAAATTTTGGGAAATTTGATGAATTTTGAGCGCAGTGCACGAACTGAAATAATAATCTAAAATGGTTTTAAAAAATTCTTTGTATATTTCAAACCTTTTTCTTCCATTTAATAGCCACCCGTCACTAGTTTTATCATTTGCAATATTTTTTAAAAAAATTTGAAAAATCCAAAAAAAAAAATCAAAAATTTCAAAATTTTAGGCCAAATGCGCAGACTAAAGATGACGACGCAAAAGTGAAATATCTTACAGAATTGTTACTTATCCTCATTCACAGTAAATGAAAGGTACCCGTTTACGAAAATCAAAAATTCATTTTTTTCGCTCCACCCTACTACTGGCGGCTCATTTCTGGCTTTCAGTATCTTCCTGTAGCCTAACTCTCTAATGTGCTATTTGTTATCCATTATCATCGCCAGCATGATAATCTCTAGATGGCAGAAGAAATAGTTTCTCTGAATGACTGGATCGATTTTTTTTATGTTGTGCGGAAAATGTCCGGTTATTTGAATGATCTTTAATAAGTGCTTCGGACCATCTTTCACAGTGTTGTGCACTTTAATATTGAACCAAACAGGAACGTAGGTCTTTACAATGTAATTTGCAAGGGTCTTCATTTCGCTTGTCGGACTTATTTGGGAAACATAAAGTCTTAACACCCAGTTTGCACAAATTAACCATCTGGAATGGCTGAGGAGTCCAGGATTTTTAGCTGCTAATTCTGGATTACAGTTTCCTGTGCTGACTACTTGAACAATGTCTAAAAGATATTTCAAATCTTTACTGAGGTCAGTTTTATTTATTGTGATGGTAATACATTCATGCATAGAAAGTTTTTCTCTTTTTTCTTCTCTTTTAGCCAGTTTAACTGTCTCTTTTCTATCCAACGTTTTTCCCGTTATTAGGATGCCCATGCGCACATTCTAATAGTGCCCATTTCCGCACTATTAGAAAATTAAAAAAGTATTTAAAAAATATATTCATCTTTAAAAATGACAGATTTTCCTCTTTTTTTTCTAAACTTTAGAGCTCTTGCGCGATTACAAAAGTAATTAATTATTTTTTTAATTATTTTTCCCGTTATTAGGATGCCCATGCGCAAGTTTTCCGCACTATTAGAAATTTAAAAAAGTATTTTTTGAAAAAAATATTTATCTTTAAAAATGATAGATTTTTCTTTTTTTTTCTAAACTTTAGAGCTCTTGCGCGATTACAAAAGTAATTAATTATTTTTTTAATTATTTTTCCCGTTATTAAGATGCCCATGGGCAAGTTTTCCGTGCTATTAGAAATTGATCAGAAAAAAAAAAAAGCTTTTTTCGACCCACCCTATTGTGCAGGACTTTGTATGGGTCATAATGTGATGAAATTTTGAAAACAGACACTTTAGGCTATGCGCTAAGGATTTAATTAAGAAAAAAATAGTACAAAAAGTTGTCGGTAGGTGGCGCTGAATATTAGCAAGACATTCTACAGATGTTCTATATGTGTGCAGTGGTTCTCTACAACTCTTTCCATTCGTAAAGCAGTGTGTTCCAAAGCTGAACGCAGTAAGTTTACTCTAATTCCACGAACATGACCATTAATTGCGTTTTTAAGATGTGCCAAGGTTGTGGAGTGTTCTCGATAGATCCGATCCTTTAAAAATCCCCATAACCAAAAGTCCATACGGGGTGAGATCAGACGAGAGAGGAAGCCAAGATGTTGTGAAACAGCGGCTGATCACACGTGCATCGGTGTAAGTTGCGCGTAACATCTGTTGAACGCCACGAAGAATATGGGGAGGTGCACCATCCTGCATCAATATCGTGTCCTGGAGGCGGCCACGTTGTTGAAGTTCACGAATTACGAACGTTGTCAACATGACTTGATACCGGCTTCCTGTGACAGAGCAGTTCTTCAGCCGACGGAAGGCTCTTATCGCAGAAGAGGAGTTTTTGTCATTCTGGTAAAAAAGTTTCAAACAGGAGCTTTGTCTTTCGCGGCATTGTGCATCAGCGAGTTGGAAACAACTGCCTGTGTAGCAACTGTTTTCCTCTTTTTCTGCAAATCACGTTGCTCCGTTGCTGTAACATGCGAATAACTAGGGTTACAACGCTACCTATCGGCAACTTGTTGTACTATTATTTTTTTCTTTAATAAATCTCGAGCGCATGGTCTGAAGTGTCTGTTTTCAAAATTTCATCACATTATGACCCATACAAAGTCCTGCACAGGCCTCTGAGTTGGGGAAGTTTAATTTGGACAACCCTGTATATTTCCTTTGAAGGGAATAGTGTTTAATTCTTACGATTACTCTAATGTGCTATAAAGTTCCAAAATATATATGAAACGATTGCATCTTATCAATGCTTCTTATGTTTTAAACCTTAGTAAACTGTACTTAATTATTACATACAATTAAAAACGGTAGCTAAGAAAAAAATATATGAATACATATTTAAATTTGCAACACGTATTTTAAAAACTTTTAACATTATTTTCTGTCAGATTGGACGGATATTTATAAGGTTCTAATTAAAATTAATAAGAATCTTCTTGCAAAATAATTGACTTTTTCAAACTAAGTCATAAAAATAAGTCACCTTAATTATCAAAATATTTGATTAATTAACTGAAAACAAATTCATTATTTGTTAATTAAATTGAGGCAGCAACAATTAGTATGTATTTTATGCAATTACCTTTCAAGTATTGGATTAAAATAAGCAATTACGACTTTTTTTTTTTTTAATTTTCAATTTAATCGCAATTTATTATCAGTTAGAAAACCACCGCCTTTCAAACACATTTAAATACATATATTTAAGTGGTAGTATTTATGTTTCTAAATGTCCATTAAATATAATTAATTGGTTTGTGATCAGTAAATAATAAGTGAACTTCGTTAGCTCTTCTGTATTTATGACACAAACTCCGACATTTTTACCATTGTATCTTACTTAATATTTTCTTAGGTTTAAACCGCAGATAGAAAAGAAAACTATTTATTCTATAGGGGAGAATAGAAAGGGAGAGAGTACTTCGAATTTAGCTTAAAACAGTTATTGTTGTTTATTTACTGACTATTAACAATATTATATTAATTGAAAAGTTTTGTAAAAGGAGGGGTATGGATTTAATAACTGTGACTGTTTTTTTTCTGGACTATAATTCTCCATCAATTGTTGTTAAAAAAAACTATCCTGAAGTTGCAACCATCAGAAATAGGTCCTTGAAGTTATAACGAGTACAGGCATTGATGGGAACTTACTGCTTGAAATGTGTTGTTAATATTCAACAGACCTTTTTACAGAAGTTCTACGCTATCTTTATCACCGTTTAAAAAATGTGCGGGCATTTTAAGTTTCATTAATATCTTTTATCTGTGCCTCATATAAGGGCTCAATGGGATATTTGATAAATATTATTGTAATTACATTTTAAAACGAACATTGTAATACTTATCTTTAATCGTATGTCTTTCAAGCATGCTAAAATACAGTTTTAGCTTTTTTTTTTGGGGGGGGGGGGGGAATATCTCATACCTCGTTGTTCTCTCGTACATAATTGACCACAAAAGCGTACTCTGCGCTACAACTTTGCATTTCATTTTTGCGGATTTATTAATTTGATATGAAATTTAAAAGAAGCATGGTATCTTATTTGCTCGATTTAGAATCTTAGCATAAATACTAAACAGTAAATATTTAAACAACAAAACACACTTATATATAGGAATATTAATGCTTATTTCGGCACATTACTCTTTACTTATCAAATATTTTTTTAATTACTACATTTTATGATTGATGAATAAACGATGAATCAAAATAATGTGTTTAATCCTAGCTGATTCTGGTAAATACACTAAATTTGGTATGGAGGTTTAATTTTGCTGAAAGCTGGTTTAATTTTAATCAATTTTGCCACGACTTGAGTTCACAAAGTCTTGTATCTTTAATTCCTACATTTATAAACCACGTAGGAAAGATATACTTTTTAAAAAGTTATCTACTGTAAAACAATGTGAGAACCTCCTTAAGTTACAAACACGTTTCATTTTTTAAATCATTCAAATTAAAGCTTATATCTACGTTTTGATAAGAGCTTCCATTACCTAAAATGAATTAATATTTTAGTAAAATTAATAATAATACATTTTAATATTAAAATATAAACTAAATACTTAGCCATGTGCATGAACTGTTTATACGTTTTCACCAAAGATATTATTTGAAAACACATTTTCTAATTAGTTTATGCATAAAGCGAGGAATAATTTGGGCTGTAAAAAGCCATTTTAATACCACTACATCCGCAAACACTATAAATCATCACAAAACTCCTAGTTACCCTCTAGCAAAGTGCAAAAGCAGAGACGGTGGGCTAAATAAAAGAATGAACGCCGCTAGAGATTAGAGATTGTATTTTCCACTTGCCCAGTCGGCTTCACTTGCTGCCACTCTGAACACTTTCTTTGCATTGCCCGTCGTAAAGATTCCACTCGCCCGGTCCATTGAATGTCCAACGAAGTGGGCCTTTCACCAAACATGCACCAATGGAACGATTTTCCGAATTTTATCTTGCCTAACTTCTCGTCTGCCTTTGTCTGGGGCAGTTACTGACGTCGACTTTCGAAACTGCTGTGTTTTTATTGAACATGGCGTCTATCGACAGAGGGAAGCTGCATCGTATTTTCGTTTTCTTTCTTTTTTTTTTTTTTTTTTGTTCTTCTGCGAAGAATGCATCAGAGGGATTCTTTTCTCAGAGAAAATCTTGTCGAGAATTAAATTCCAGGAATAGGAACGCGGGATTTCCCTGTTCGATTTGTGCTTTGTTGCTATTTGCAGTTTAGGAGCTCAGTTAAATATCTGTCTCATTTCTTTGCATAAGGTGGAAGAATGGCAGCTTTTAAAAATAGATTGATAAACTGTAAAGAAAAATACAACGGTGCACCTTTAACGTTGTATTTTTCTTTACAGTTATTGCACAAAGGTATTTATATACTTCAATTATAAACTGGTCAAAGGACATCCCTTCAATATAATGGTGAGGCGTCAAAATGGTGGTGTCAGAAATTCGTGTTAGTGAGAACTTATGTATTTTTAAAAGCGGTTATTTAAATTTAAATAAAAAGACGAATGTCAATAATTTTTTTTTGGTTTATGGTTTTAGGGCATAGTCTAATTAAAACCCAATATAATTAATCGTTTTATTACAGCCTAGCGGTACCCGCACGGCTTTGCCCGTGGTATAAAATTAAAAGTTCATTTGTAAAATAATTGATATAGCAGAAAAAATGCTCTATTTTAGTTGTAATTCAACTATAATTCCTTCAAAGTATGATATAAAAATCTGGTATGGACCCCACGCTACTTATTTTTATGTGTGAATTTCTTAGTATATGCCTTAAGTGCTAAAATAGTGCTTGGAGTGAGCAAGATAACAGTTCAAACATTTATATCTCTAGTTTGCCACGAAACAATGCAAAAAAAATGTTTTACAATGATTAATCTCCTAAATATCGCCGATTTTAACATCATTCAGTGGATTTTTCGCAAAATATCGCCAATAGCGCCAAATTGAGTCCAAATAAAAAAGATAACATTTTTTTCGCCAACTTAGCGATATCTCACCAAATTGGCGGTAAATAGTTGGCAACCAAAAGCTTGGCGATATATCGCCAAGTGGTCGTGCCAATTCATATCACTTTTGTCTGCATTGAAATGAACACTGATTTACTCCATAAAAGGGGTAAAACACCTCCTTGGAACATTCGAATGCAACCCCAAGGGGAGATGCACAAAAATAAGTCAAAAGAGAAAATAAGAACAATTTTGTTGCTCACAGAAACCAACAGAAATCTTACCAAAGTTTAAAAGAAGAAGAAAGTTTCCTTTCCTAGTTTTAAAAACAAAACAATACATTTTCCGAAATGAAACACTTTAAAAAGAACGATGCAATATCGCAATTGATACGATATTTGGTTAATCTGTGCTTTAGGTACCCTTTTCTCGCTAAATGGGCGATAGGCGTGCCAAGCGTGGTAACCCTGACTGTTTTGCGTAGTTTCTCTCGGAGCTTTCAATTCCGCGAGACACGCAAAAACGCGCCATTTGGTGACTTTTTGAAAACGCGCCAAGTAGGGTCCCAAAGCACATTTTCACCGGGAAAAAGACAAGGATGCCAGAGAATTGAAACAGAAAAATACTACGCCTCCTCTAAAAAATACTACTGTTTCCAAACGTTGCCAAAATCAATATTGCTAAAATGCGAAATCTATGCAAATGAAAAAAAAAAAAAAACGCCAAATCTTTTAATTAAGTCAATAAAGTATATTGGAAACAGGGTAGCCAGAAAAATACTACGCTCCTTATTTGGGCCGAAAAAATACAACCGTAGTATCAAAAATACTACGTCTGGCAACGCTGGAAAAAGAACGAAACAAAAATAAGTATGAACACGTAACCATGGTAACAACATGAAAAGTTGATTTCCGTTGATAAAATAATTCATTTCATCTCTTTTTTCAAACAAATTTTATCCTCGATCTATTACATTTAGAATCGTTTGGCTTGCTTTACTGAAGGTAAGCCTTGAATTCTGGGATTCTTAAAACAATTGTTACAGCTCTCCTGATGATCGTAGAAACTTCGAAAAAACTTCATTTTGTGCAGAAAAATTCAAGCTTTCGAATGACATAAGACTTGAAAATGTGTATGAAATATTTCTTCCCTATTTTATCGAATTTCCGCTTAGAATTCGAATAGAAAAAGAACGAAATGGAATTTTCGAAAAATCGCTTCGAGGTGCAAAACTACATGGTACAAACTAATTTTGTGCCAAGTGGCATGAAAATCGACCGAACGGTTTTGGCGCTACGCGCGTGACAGACAGACAGAAAGAAAGAAAGACAGATCCACCTTCAGCTTTATTATTAGTAGAGATTATTACAGTAAATTAAAGTTTTCGAATAGTGATTTCTGAGGGCAAAACATGTGATAATGAACATAAAATTTTTATTTTTCTTGAAATAACTAATTTCGGAAGCGGTAATCCATTACAAAAAACACACACACATTTTTCAGTGTGCTTCCTCTAACCGCTTGAAAACTTTCAGAAGATGATTTCATTTAGTTTGCACTTAGAAGTAACATAGTGGCTTGTGTTCTGATTTTTTTCATTTATTTTTAACTTTCGGTTAGTTGTTGTTTGGAAAAAAAAATGTAAGCTTAAGTGAAGCATGTGATTTAAGTTAAACATTTTAAAAACAAAAATTATTTATGCAGCAAAAATGTCACAAAATAAAAATTTGCTTGAAAATTGAAAGATTGTAAAATATGCTGGCTCAAGGTAAAAACAATTTAATTTAAAAATCTTAAATTTTTCCTCCATGCTAAAACTTCTTAAATATTACGAAATCACACTCTTATGACACTAAAGCAAAAAAGTAAACATACACAAAAATTCCATTATACCAGTCTAAGCAGAGTTAAGAAAATTACGTACTCTTCGCAAAGACATAACTGATAAAAGAATAAACTTTGAGAAAAAACATCAAATTTTCGCATTTTCTACTGGTTACGTAATAGCTTATCCATCCGTAAAATTTTCTTAAACTTTTAATTAACATCAAAAGTATTTAAAACATTTAAAGTATTTTTCGTTGTCAGCTGAATAATTGTTCGCAGAGTATAAACAAATAAAATTTGCAAAAAAAAAAAAAAAAAAAAAAAAAAAAAAGGGGGGGGGGGCAAAAAGAGGGAATTTTCAAAAATCCTTATTTTATCGAATATGAACAAACATGAGCAGACAGATACCAGAAATAAATCACTCTTGAAAAGAAGGCATAAAAAGCAGCCACATTCCATTCTAAGAGATAGGATTACTTTACTTTCGAAGCCAAATCTTCGGAAGAAAAAAGAGCAGAATGAATCAAAAGAACGAGAAGATTAGGTCGGTGTGCTCAAGATCAGCCATTTGTGATGAATAAGTACATTTTTTTTTCTCTTTAAAAGAATAAATGATCTGAATATTTAAATACGATAAGAAACGTTTGAAATATGAGCCAAAAATTAATTTAAAGATTTTAGAGGCGTATGCCGAATACTGTGAGCTTTAGCATATAGGACTTTCTGGTTTACCAAACCTGTACCTCAATTGTTAGAAAAAGAGAAATATATATATATATATATATATATATCTACGAAATAATTTAAAAAGTAAAATATTTATTTCAGTGTACCAACTCCATTTGTTTTCAAAAATATCTAGATGACTAGGCTGGTATTCTTAAGATCAGTCATTTGTGATGAATAAATACATTTTTTCCCTTCAAACGGATAAATGATCTGCATTTTTAAATACGATAAGAAACTTGTGAAATATGAGCCCAAAATGAAATAAAAGTTTTGAGAGGCATGCGTAAAACATTATAACTTTTGGTAAATAAGCACATGGACTTTCTTGCTTGCGAAACCTTTAACCCTTTTCAGTCGGAATTATGAAATAGTTAACCAAAAATCTTTTTATTTGGTACACAAAGTACTATGGCTAACAGCATCTCGCAAACAAAATTTCAAGCTTTTGAGTAAAAAGTTAAAATAGTTATGACGTGTCCAATTTTCCAGATATATATTTCGAAATTAATATTTCAGCAAAAAAAAATAAATAAATAAAACATCACACAAACTTTATCGTAAAATATTCTCCAAACAATAACAAAACATAATAAAAGCATTTGAAACGATAAATAAAAGATTATATATTTTTTAAAAAATCAGAAAAAAAGTTCGCCTTCGCGACAAAAATCTATCGTTGGCAAAACGAGTCAAATCCCATCTTCCAATCCATATTTTCGAATGTTGCCAATTCCAAAACCAGAAATTTTTGCACATATGATGATATACAGAATGTCAAGAGTAAACTACAAAAAAAAAAAAAAATCAAGTAATTTAATCAATTTTTAATGATTAGCAGCTGTTCAAAGCTGATTTGAGAAAACTAATTGCATGTTTTCTCTTTAAACGAATAAATGATCTGCATATTTAAATACAATGAGAGACATTTGAAGTACGAAGCAAACATTAGTTTAAATATTTTAGACGTGTATGCGAAGCTATGAGTTTTAGGAAATAAGAATATGGGACATTGTGGTGTAATAATTTTTCTTTAAAGTGTTAAAACACAAAAAAGTACATAATGGAAATGAAACGTTTGTATTACGAAGAAACAGCGTAATTATCAATAAATTACTTTTTAATAGCATAGATTATTTTTAACATTTATTTATTTATATGAAATTATATGCATATGAGTCACTCTGCATCTTATTCCTTCTTAAGTAGATAAATCATCGGATAAGAACTTCAAAGCCCACGTAAAAAAATTTTCACTTTAAAAGCTTTTAAATTAATAACCTGACTTGAATCAAAGAAATCATCGAAAACATGCTTTATTTAAACGCCCACGATAAAAAAATATACGGTTGCTGTAGTTCAAACTTATAATTGAGTTGTTAAATTTATTAGTGAAACTAACTTTATATTTATTGCAATTTATCATGATTTTTGGCCACAATTAAAAAGCGGAAGTATTTTAACATCATAATTACTACTTTCTTATTGCTTTTGGCAAAACAATAAGGTTTGTAAGCAAACACCTACGCTTGTTTCCAAACGTGCGTCACACAAAAAGTTGCAGATCAGAATTTCAAAGCCCTCATATAAAAAGTTTCAATTGATGGAAAAACCGTCTCAAAGGAATTTATAAAATAAAATATTCCTTTAATGTTCCTTTAATAATCAATTTGGAATCACGGTTAGTAACATAAATTCAAAGTTGGGTTCATTTTGCGTGGTTTTAAAATTATAATGACAAAAATATATTAAAAAAAAATATGATTATAGCAAAGACGGATCCCAAAATAATATTTAATGTGTCAAAATGATCCACATGTATGCAGTTGTTGATGTGGCAATTAGTGGCATACAAACATTGTAGTAATACAGTAGAAAGGGGAGTGTTGAACACTCATTTACACTGATTAACTGATAGAACGTCAACGTGGTTGAGTTTACTCCGTACTTACATAATAACTACATTAGAGTTAAAATGTAGCTTCAAAGACAGAGGAAACTTATATTGTTCATTATTTACAGGTTGCACATGTATAGAAATTTCAGATCAGGCAATTGATATATAAAACCCCGAGAAGTAATTTGTAAATGTATCAATGATAAAAAAAAAAAAAAAAAAAAAAAACCTCAGCCTTTTGCCCCACTCCCGAAAGTAAACTAAATGTCTGCAGGGGATATACCTTACTGATAATATTTCTTTAACCAATCTCAATTACATTTGCGAATAAACAAAACAAGTGTTCAAATAATAGATACATAAGAGTTTAAAGGGTTTATTATAATTATAGGCAATAAGAGGGGTAAAAGTCTCTCTCTCTTTTTGGAATAATTTTTTATAGAATGAATGAATAACTATAATTTTTGTCTGTTAGTCTAATAGTAAAAAGCATTTCTCTTGAAAATAACTAAGTTCAGTAGCTCATTTATTTCAGGTTTTCATATTCAAAAGAAAGACAATAGTTTAAAAGTACGAATTATTAATTATATGAACCATAATAAAAAAAATAATTTTTTACCACACCAATTAATATGCCGATTAGGGTTGATTTTTAATTGTGGTTGGCTATTTTTTTTAGCTGAGACCAGTTAAATTCAAAATATGATTAAAATATACATTTGTGTTAATGATTTTTTTAAAGTAAGAGAATAGAAATTCAACTTCAAGTAAAACACAACATGCAGACAGTGACGCCAAGCGTCCTATACATTACATATATTCAAAAAAATACGTTTCCAAAGATAAGACTGTCTGTGCCCTAAATATTGAAAGCCAAAAGGAAAAAAAAATAAACAGATAAAGAATGGTATTTGAAAAACGTATTAACGTCTTACAGATTTCAACGATAAACATCCCATAGAAAGGGCATGTGTTTCTGGGGCAGTGAGGAAAAAAAACATTAACAGTACATAGTGTGTAGCTGAAATTCAATATGTTACTTTAAATTTTAGTTGACAGCAGTTAAATTCAAAATATGATTAAAATATGCATTTATGTTAATGATTTTTTTAAGTAACAGAACAGAAATTGAACTTCAAGTCAAACAACGTGCAAACAGTGGCGCCAAACGTCTTCTACTTCACAGATATTAAAAGAAAATACATTTCCAAAGATAAGACTGCCTGTGCCCGAAAGCCCAACCAACAAAAAAAAAAAAAAAAAAAAAGAAAACAAATAGATAAAGAACGGTATTTGAAAAACCTATTAACGTCTTACAGGTTTGAAAGATAAACATCCCACAGAAAGGGTATGTGTTTCTGGGGTAGTGGGGAAAAAGAAACATTAACAGTACATAGTGTGTAGCTGGAATTCAAGATGTTACTTTGAATGTTTTTTCATGAATAATTCATGCAGCCATGCGTGAAGGCTTAGCGTCGGATTAGAGGAATCAAATTCGTCCGACGTCAATGTTTTCTGAACCGATATTGTACGTAGAGAATTCCAAACATTGCGTCAGTGGTTTTATGTGTATGTATATAGACACAAGAATTTTATATCAACATAAAAAAATACCTTAGAGGGAAGGGATTTGGAAACCATTTTCCCTGCAATCGATTATGTGAATGAAGGCTTGAATTTTCTTATTTTAAAATATTAAAGTTTAGTTTTTGTTTTTAAGATCTTTTTAAGAGCCGGTAATTTATCATTTTTTCTCGATGCATTTGCATTTTACGGGAAGAGTAGTGAGTTAAGTCTTTTATTTATTCACCAAAAATTTTACGAATTTTAACGTTTTATTCCTACTTTAACCCCTTAACGCTCGTATAATTTTGAAGAAAATGGTCATAAAAGTGCCTATTTTTTTATTCAAGAAAATTATATTCAACTCTAAAATAAAACTCTAAAATATAACTCTAATAATATTTTTCTCTAAAAACGTTGCAAATAGACTAGTGAAGCAATCTGGTGTACATATTGAGGAATAAAACATGATTCCGGGCATAAGAAATAGATTGTTTTATTATTTTTCGCGCATTATTTTTGAACACTTCAGCCCGGAAATATTATATCACGGGCGCGAGAAATAGAGGACGAAACTTCACCCCGTCATTTCATGGGAGCGAGAAGGAAGGGGTTAATATAATAGCTGAAAAATAATTTTCGATTATTAATGCATTTTTTCCACAAGAAACAATGTTAAAAAATGAGGAAAGTATGAAGGTTAAAGAAAAATTTGAAAGTAAGAGCTCTTCATGCTGCTCTCTCTTTCTCTTTTTTTTTTTTTTTTGCTAATAACGTGTTCGAATAGTTATGTATTACCATGCATTTTATATTACCATAAATACATGTATGTGTAGTATAACTTCGAGCTAAACTAATGTCTTTTATTTTAAGCGGTCCTTGAAAAATTATTTTGTCGCAAAGAAAGGAAGAAAAACTGAATAAGCACTAAATATTTACCCAAGTTAAGAAGTAAAAATATTAAAGACATTTTCAAAAAAAAAATGGTTTGCCTAGTTAAAGCTAACGCATCATTTAGTTTGAATGATGTAAGAATCAAAACGGAAAATAAATCATTTTACGTTAAATTCTAGAGTCAGGAAAGGCAAAGTATTAAGTGTTGTAAATTTGTTGACACATCAATTTTAACACGTTTTTGAAATAAGTAAGAGAATTAATGTAACATGTTTAATTAAATTTTTTTAAACAATTAAGCCTTCAAAAAAGAAATATTAATGCCAGCATCTGATTATTGTGCGAGAAAAGATGCTTTGTCAGCTCATGAAACATTTTAAATTTTATCCACTCTTTAAATTTCTCAGTAAAAATGTTTTTTTTCTCTTTTTTCATATTTTTATTAACTTGTACGCTCAGAAATTTTCCCGTGCATAGCAAGACCTATTTTCTCATTAACAACTGTAAGACAAACGTCAGTTAAATTTTAATTCTACCGAAACTTGCATTATTTTTAAGGTGAACAAAATTAAACAGAACTGAACTACATGTGATAAATAGACAAAAATAGTCCCAGATTGTTTTACTATAATACTTGATAAATTCTTAGCCCATTTTCTGAAATTCCAGCTTTTATTTAATTCTTACAAGATATCTTTAATATACAGGGTGTCCACTCCAATCGTGGACCAATAGCTAACTTCTAAACCGTTAGAGATACGCATATAGTTAATTTAGGAAAAAATCTCCAAATTATGAAAGGAATTTTGGGTCTATTCAATGTTTTTCAAAAAATCAAATTTTGAAAGAGTTACGAAATTTAAATTTTTATACAGCCCCCCAGTCGTATCAATCATATTTAGTAAAACATTCTTGACACTGTAACGTTTAATACTAAAAAAAAATCACTCTTCTACCACAAAAATTGACCGAGTTATGACGTTTTGAAAAATCAAGATTTTGAAGGATTTCGCATCCGGTCCCTTAAGCGATCGCTCGATGACGTCATGAAATAATGCAAAATCTTGATTTTTCAAAACGTCATAACCCGGTCAATTTTTGTGGTAGAAGAGTGATTTTTTTTTAGTTTTAAACGTTACAGTGTCAAGAATGTTTTACTAAATATGATTGGTACGACTAGGGGGCTGTATAAAAATTTAAATTTCGTAACTCTTTCAAAATTTGATTTTTTGAAAAACATTGAATAGACCCAAAATTCCTTTCGTAATTTGGAGATTTTTTCCAAAATAAACTATATGCGTATCTCTAACGGTTTAGAAATTAGCTATTGGTCCACGATTGGAGTGGACACCCTGTATATTACAGGAAAAATATCGCGAAGTTACAATTTGACAAAACATAGTATGTTCAAGCTCTAACTGACAGACATATCGTACCCTTGCTACAAAAGTTCCACAACTCAAAAAACTACGTTTTCCAGGAATTGCAGAAAACTGTTCCCGGGCTGACTAGGCACAATTTAGTATTTTTGAATTTGTCAATATGAAGACCGATACATCTCAAACTATGATCTTCAGTTACGCACGTTACTCTACGACGGCTGGACGACAACTCAAGATATGGCATTTCAGTGGAAGGGGTCCTATATATCTTGATAACAACAAAACGCCATAACTTCCCTCTGGAGGCTGATTTTTCAATGCAACTTCTGGCTCTTTTGAAGATCTTTTGTAGCAAAGGTGCGATACATTAAGCAATGAAATAGAAAATACCTATTGAGGTTAAAACGGCTTAATAAACGTTTCAAATTTTTTTAACTGATTAACAGTGATTAGAAGATATATCAATAAACGTGCGAAAACGTACTCTTACTATGTTCAGAGTTAGAATTCCACTTCTAAATTATCTGAAACAGCGTGCGTCGACAACTACATTTGCAACCTGTTTAAGTAGTTCACAGTCCAGCAATGAAAAAGTCTTGGCACAATAGAAAATGAGTCAGAGAAAATGATATTAAGGTTTGGATTGAAAACATTACTAATGCAACTATCAATTATTTTACTTTCAATGTCTTTGATTTTCTAACGTCTTTGATACAATCATTAAAACCTTCAATTTCAAATAACTAAGACAAAACTAATTACTACTTACTGTTTCTGTGGATTGTTGGGTGCCGGGAAACAGAAGTAAAATAAGATTTTTGAGCTGGTTAATGATCAGACAATATATCTAGCAATAAAATACTAAATAAATCAACATTCGAAACTATTACACCCTCCGTATTGAATATCATAGAATCGAGAAGCAAAATACAATTAAAATTATCGGGGAGCAAAATTTGATCATAGATGGCATCAAGTATTTACAACTTATTTAAATAAATTTAATATTTTCTAAAAGCAGTGTGCGATAAGTGTTACTAGATATTTCATTTACGGGTATTTGTCAGCTATTTGAAGTTATAAACACTTTTCTCCACCCTAGAAGATATAAAAAAAACATTTGAAAAAGAAAATGCCGTACATCGTTTTCTCTTCCACCTAAAAGTCAGAGCAATTTGTTCCTTATTGATCTAATGTAGCATTAAAAACTTGACACTTTTAACGAAATTGTTGAATTTTTCATACATCTAACTTTACTAAAGAAACTAAGAAAAACCTTTATTTTATGGCCACTTTACCCTCCCTGAACCCCTACATTTGTTTAGTAGAAATCTAAAATTTCTTCCTACTTAAAACTCCCTCTGTGTAATTTACATCATCCTAAAATGTATACATATCGCACGCCTAGAAGAATACTGTCACAACTCAAAAACAGAAAAATTTAAGACATGGAAAAGAAATCGATATATTAAAGCAATTAGTAATGGTGCAGTCTATCATACATTAGGTTAGATCATTTCGGCTCAATAGCTTTCATAATGCTTTTAAAATAAACGTTTCTTTTTGACTTTTAAATCATGGCGCTGGGTACATCTCTGAACATTCAGAGTTTCGACTTTTTGAGTTGTGACAGTATTCTTCTAGGCGTGTGATATTTTAATGATTCACTATTACAATGAAGGAAGAGCATATTTAATAATTTCAAGAATATATTCCGATCTGTAATTTCAGATTTGTGGAATAATCTAATTAACTATGTTCAATATTGCCAACTATTTATTACTTTATTTCCTTTATTTTTCTAATAAAGATTAGAAAACGTTTTTCCCGGAAACTGCAGCATATTGCTTTCTATTTTTTTCTTATTTGATGATTAAATAATACTAAATAGTGCGTAATAGTGCTCAGTTAACAAAAAAGCTAACACTCTACCTTCCAGATTACTTAAACGCAACAAAAGTAAACTGAAAGTTCTATTCTTAGAGAATTGCGTATGAAACTAAATAGATAATAAGCTATTGAGAGGACTCAAGATAATAGAAAAATATATGAAGTTAATATCCTACCTAAATAAGAGCTCAGGTAGTCACATTTTGTTCAAAAGAATATAGTTAGAATATACTGAATTAATTATGAGGTGTGACTATGACATATGCAGCATAAATTAACATGAATTTAAATGTAATGATCCTGTATGTATCAGACAATATATTTTTCTCAGATCATACATTATTTATATTCTATTTCTTTTATAGAAAATATTATAAAACAGATTTCAATATACTTTTGCAGAAATTTGATATTTAATCTCCGATTTTTGCTCCGAAAAGAATAAAGATTAAAAAAAAAATGCTTAACTATTTTTCCCACGAAATTGAACTTTATCAATAAGGAAACTTATAAGAGTTTCAGTACCTCCAAATAGTTCCTAATGACAATAGTTATTTCTGATTTCCCAGGAAACGTCAAAATGCGAGTTATATTTGAAAAATAGCCATTTGATAAATGCTTCTGCCAGGAAGAAAAAAAAATATTTTCCTCGTGTCCCAAACATTCTTCGATGCAACAAAATACTCCAGATTTCAATGAAATCAAACTTTGAGAGAGTTTCAAAAAATTTAACTTTTTTCTGCTTCTTTTTTATCAAAAGTTGGAAGCAAATATTAACTCACGCTCCCAATATTTGTCGAAATCTGTAGATTTCAATAAACTACTGGGGGAGAAGGATCGATTTTTCTCAACTCCGGCCAATAATTCTTATGACACGTGACGTATAGGGAAATTCTCTTCGCCTTATTTTTTTCATATTCTTCTAAATTTGCTATTTTTAGGATTTTAGAATAGGAAAAATGCTCGTGCCAGAACGTATCTCGCTGTCTCAATTTCGATTTTTTGATTCCTGTCACATTTCAATGTTGAACGCCCTCTGCATTTATCATCGGATTGTGACAAGAGTGAGTTTCCCTATTTTCTTTACAGGCACTGCTGCGAAGTTTCGCTTGAAATTGAACGCGGGGATCTATTATTGGCTTTAAAAGTTTTTGCTCACGTAGTGGCGGAAGTTTCTTTATAAGTTTATGCGCATTCTGGGGCAGATATGTATTCTTATTTATTTCTTTTTCATTTCGCTTCAGTTAGATTAGAATTTAAGAATTCAGTTTTTCTCGATTTTGGGTTGCAAAAAGCTTTCACTTTCTTAAAACCTTTTTGTTTAAATCAGACTTAAGTCAAGTTAAAATCTTTGAAAGAAAGAAACATTTAAAAAATGTTTTCTGGTAGTTATATATTTCCATACTTTAATTTTACTGTTGAATATAAAAATATTGCATTTACAGTTTCTTGCAAAGAGGATTTATTTTTTGAGATTTGTATTTGTTTATGGTATTAAATTTTACAGCAAACATCATTTGGTTTTACATTAAAAAGCATACGCTTTAAAAACATTTTAACTCCTTCGCTCAAAAACTATTTGAAAAATGAATTAGTAGTAGACAAAAACTGCTTAAAAAGAACATTTCGCTGCTTTAAATGAACAGTGGCATATCTGCAAAAATCGATTTTTTTTAAAAAATCAAAAAATTCATTTTTTTTACTCTTTCTTGTGGTAATATCGGCATATCTCTAGTTTCCAAATATCACGCAGCAATCGCTAGTGTCGTTGTGGATAGTTACTTTGTCGTTGTACGTAGTGCTTTCTTAAATAGTAGTAATTTAGACACTTTTTCTTTTCCTGTATAAGTAGTTCAGTAAAAAACAATTATTTTACCACCAAAATATTTCGCTGTGGCTAATACTATATTCGGGAATAATTTATTCGATTGTGCAAAAACTTTGAAACGCTCTACTGAAAAGTAGTGTTTTGCAAATATGCCACTGTTCATTTCAAGCAGCGATTTATCAAATATGTAAAAATCACCACGCTGGGCTAAACTCATACTCAATTAAACGTATCTTAAAAGTGGAAAACAATTTTTAAACGATATCAATATAGAGAAATTCAAAATGACTCAGAGAACCCTTTCTAAGTAATGTGCTATTTATTTAGAACCTTAACAGCTATATCAAAGCATTTGATTATCAGAGAAAAGAAAGATAATAGTACACTTTTTTCAGGAATTAGTTAGATAATCACCTCCTCCCCCCGAAAGATTTGCTTTTTGATCTCACTACAAAACACTTCTGATCACACTTCAGAATGGTGTAAGTATCATACATACATACATACATACATACATGCATACATGCATACATACATACATACATACATACATACATACATGCATACACACACACACACACACACACACACACACACACACACACACACACACACACACACACACACACACACACACACACACACACACACACACACACACACACACACACACATACAATTATATATTTTTTTATATATATAATGTATCATTTTATAAAAACTAATTTATCGCAGTTCTATGTTCACGAAATAAATTGTTAGGAACAACGTACGAAGCCTTATTTAATCCAGGAACTAATAACAGTGTTTAGGCGGAGTATGATTTGAAATCTGAAGAAGAAAACAAAAATTTAAACAAAATTATAATTTTTAGAAGTACTAAGTATTAACTTGACTGAAATTCTTGATCGTGACTACTTTACTAACCGCCTTATTCACCTTTAACCAAGCGTGGTTAAACCGGCCCTTAACCAGGAGTTACCGCCTACTTCGTATTCACCGTCAACTTTAACTCCGCGCTGACAGGTTTCCGAAACCACGCTTGGTTGGGAAACTTAACCAAGCTCTAGGAGCAAGGTTAAATGCGTGGTTTGTTCTCTGAGCATGCGCAGTACATGTAAACATTAATAACATAAGTCAAAGCAATTGCGGAAATAGGAGATCTACGATTGCGAGCCCACGATTTCGAGAAACTCTTATTATATTCTTTATTTTTTTATGACAAATATTTCGTTAGTAATGGGCTGTGAGTTGTGTTAGTTATTTTTCAATAGCAAGAGAGCACTACTTTCAACGCAAACCTTAGTTAACTCCAAATGTAAACAAATGACGTAGTAAATCATGTGACTTTTTTTAACCAACGGGGTGCTTGGTTTGTTCGCTCAGTTGAGTTACCTCGAAACCGGGTAACTCCGGAGTTAATTTTTCTGGTGAATACCGAATTTTTAACCGCGTGGTAACAATCTCAACCCCGAGTTATTGAACCTCGTGGTTTCTGCCACGGAGCTTGGTTAACGGTGAATTAGGCGGTTAGTCAGCAATAAATTACAGTATTTACTTTCTGCTACTTGGTGTTTGCGTGCAGACTATTTTGCGTAAGATAGTATGTTTACAGTATGCATGCACAAAAATGGGAGAGCATTCTCTATTTAAGCGATGTATTCATTCCCTGGGAATACATCCAAGAGTTAAAATGAATACATTCCGCTAAGCTTCAAAACGATAAACATGTAACAGTTTACTGAATATTGAATGATATGCTCCACTTGCAGAACTAATCTCTTGAAGCTCAATTGAACAACAAGTTCTGCAATTCAATGATCGTTCCAGATGGTGTCGACATGACTGAGGTGAAAATGTCGAGTTTCTGAATTTCGAGCTTCTGAAATTTTCATTTCAAACGGATGCACTGAGTATTAAATTTCCTACGGCTCCCGTTTCCAAAATTGTTTCAATTTGCACATTTGCTCAGATAATAGTTTAGAAGTGCATCAAGTGGCAGTATTATATTTGTTGGTATGACATGGTACTGCCATTCTAAAACATTTACCAGAACAATATTGGTCTGCAAAAAAAAAAAAAAATGCATAGTCTCTAAAAATATACCCATGTTTTCTTGGATTTAACAATATTCTACATTAATTTCTCCTTCATTCAACTTTTAAAGATGACTTCCTACTTCTACTACTAATAATAATAACTAGTATTATTACTTTTATTACAACTAGTCTATATATTATTGTTGCTTGACCTTTTGATTAGTTTTATATGTGCTTGAACATTATTGGTCTATAAAATAATCTGAACGAAAGTAAACACTTAAAATTATATTCATATTAAGGTTTTTAAAATGTATTGAAGTGTTATTAATAAAGTATGTCCCAGAATGCTTTGTACAATTTAACAAAGCAAATTGCTTATTTTAGTAAATAATAAACTTTCCGTATATGGATGAAAATATTGAACAACTGGTACTCTTCTGAAAGGAAATCTTCAAGAATGAATTTATTATCTAAACATGAAAAAGTAAGATCGAAACTTTTGCACCATTATTTCTAAAATAACAAAACATCTGGCAATATCCAAGCAAAAGTGATTTTTATAATATTGTGTGAGTGCTGAACTTTAATATTTTAGTATAGTAAATACGAATGATCATCCAAATTTTGAAAAAAAAAAAAACATTGAAATGTTAGTTCGCAAGGTTCTTGTACCGCCAAGAATGTGCCAATGGGACGATACAGGTTTACCATTATTTCGGCAAGGCAATATAAAGTCTGTTGTGTAAATCAAAGACGGCCTAAAAGAACCTTATTAATCCATTTTTACAAAAGCAGAAAGTTTATATTATGTTATGGTCTAATTTAGCATGTTCAGTTACTCAAAATTGGCAAGAGATTGGTTTATTCAGGAAAAGAAGTCCAATCTTCCTTACTCTTCTGATTTATGCATAGGAAATGCAGGTGCGTTTCTGAATAGTTTCTTATCAGATAAATACATACAAAAGGAAAGAAAAATACAAAAAAATTCAGTGTTTAAGAAATAATGCGAGGTAGTAAAAAATTATAACTATCAATACCGACATTTATATGTAATATCAAGCAAAAAGTGAGCCTATTTTCTTGAAAATATTTAACTAAGTCATCCTTCTCCAGATAAATATGTACGAAGCTTTATCGTACAATCCCTAAGCAAAGAATACTACATATGAAGATTAAAAACACAAACTAAAGTAATAATAATAACAAAACTAGTAATTCTGGTAAAAAAAAATACATTTAAACATAGTAAAGCAGTCACAGTCAAAATCTTTAACATCTAGTGTTAATAAGCATCATAACAACTACCTAACAATCGTTGTTTAGAGAACCAAATAGTTTTGAAACAAACAGTATAATTTAACTTTTGAAGTTCAATGTGTTCACAAACACAGGTCTTTAATAGTATTTTATAATTTTAGTGGAATACCATGGCATGAAAATTGTGTTTACATTAAAATATTCTTCATTTGCTTTGACATAGTATATTAGGAGACAATGCAATTAATTCTTGCGTGCATAGGAATTTCCAACAAATGAGAACAATCGAATTTTACTCAGCGGTAGAATTGAATGATTCATAGTATATTTTGAATTGTTTTATAATTGTTAAATATTTACATATACCAAAACTATCAAGTCTTCGAAATGAAGTCAATTTTAGTCATTATTCTTAAGTAATTTATAATTATTCTTATAAAGTTGTGTTTAGTATCCATCATAAAAACTTTAAATTTGATAATGCAAACTGTAAAATAATTTAATTTTCCTGTATACAAAAGTATTTTGCATTTATTTTTTAATAAAACTGTTATGTATACACAGGGCAGAAGTAGTATATAATTATTATTAATAAGTCATTATATTTGGCTACATTTTATGGGGAAAAAAACTTACTATATCGAATCTCAGATCATGCAAAAAAAAAAACACGTTAGAATTCTTAAAATTGGCTGTTTTATTAACATTTCGATATTTTTTATTTTAAAATTTAAATTTATTTGGTGTTTTTTATTTTAAAATCTTCTGACAGATTCGAAAACAACTAGCTGTCGTGGCCGTCACGAAACTTTCTTCTATATTTATCTCATGAATTCCAGTTACAAAATAAAATACGTACTCGCCCGAATAATTGGAGACAGCTCCAATTCCCCAATTATCGTAATAACCCTGCAAATGCAGAATCAATGAGGGAAATTGGAAATCATTGCAAAAGCCTTGTTTAGATTAATTGCAAACATTTTATTTGTTAGTAAAAAGAAACTGGCAGCAGTTAAAAATTTCAAATCATTGAAAGTTTTCAGCTGTTTTGATAATTAAATAGCGTGAAAGCGATTTTTTAATGAATTAATTTTTCGCATTGTTGACTAAGCGCAAAAGTCACCCCACCCTCCCCCCGGGGAGATTGGCGCCAAAATTTAATCGATGCTTGCTTCCATATTGGGTTAGTGTTATTCCAAATTTCATTCAAATCTCAGCAATATTTCTCGAGATACAGTAGGTGCAATGACAAAATAAGCACTTTTGATTGCTCCACCCCCCTTTGAGATATTGACACACAAATTGAATCAGCACTTGTACTTAATAGGGTCTACCTATGGACCAATTTTCGTTTGATTCCGCCTGTTACTTCCTGAGATATAGCAATCACCTCCGCGCAGAACACGTGCGATTGCTCCACCCCCCTTTGAGATATTGACACACAAATTGAATCAGCACCTGTACTTTATAGGGTCTACCTATGGACCAATTTTCGTTTGATTCCGCCAGTTACTTCTTGAGATATAGCAGTCACCCTCGTGCAGAACACGTGCGATTGCTCCAACCCCCTTCGAGATATTGACAAACAAATTGAATCAGCACCTGTACTCAGTAGGGTCTACCTATGGACCAATTTTCGTTTGATTCCGCCGGTTACTTCCTGAGATATAGCAATCACCCCCGCGCAGAACACGTGCGATTGCTCCACCCCCCTTGGAGGAATTCGCTAAAAAAAGTCAGGTGCACCAGTTCACATGGTGGTACATATGTGCAAAAATTTTTGTTCGATTTCATTCAGTAGTTTTTGCTCTAGCGCGGCCACAAAAACTGGTCACACACATACAAACTCACACACAGACACACACACAGACAGACATTTTCCAAAAATGGCCGAAATGGACTCAGAGCACCTCAAAACGTGCAAATCCGTCAAAATTCAACATTCGAAAATTTTCACGAAACCAATACTTTCTTCTATATATTAGATATAGAAGAAAGTAAAAAGCCTTTTTTATAAAGTTTTGAGCACATTTCTAAAATGGAAAAATGATTCAGATTGCATATAATTTAATTATTCAGTCCATTTTAAATTTTGTAAGAAAATGTTACTGTTGAACTTTATTTTAAGCTTTAAAAATCATTTATTTTACTGTATCGGAAAAAACAAGGATTTTTCTTTTCTTTCCTCCGCTGTTCAAAATTTTCAGAAATTTCACTCTTATAATCCCGTGTAAACGCAATTTCTCGACATGTAAAACATTAAAACTTACAACTAAACTTTTTGGTTTAAACTCAGAAATAGACTAATCATAATCATATACTTCTCAATTTCATTTAACGCTTAGTATTAGTATTGTTTACTTTGACAAAAAAAATAATGCATAATAAGTGATAATCGTTTTTTTTTTTTTTTTTTTTTTTTTTTTTCATATTTGTAAAATGTTCCATCCAGGGATGTCCTTTTCGGGAACAATATAGCGCTCATGCTCAATTGAACTAGATACGGAAACCTACAACAGCATGTGCGTGACTATACGTTTAATGTCATTGAAAGTCAAAGCTTGGTATACAATTATTCAAAACCTGTTATATAATTTAATATATGAACATATTGCGTTCAGCAAAACATAATGCTATGTTTGTTTGTTTTTTGGTACGTTGAAGAAAAAAAAGGTACGTTGCGAAACAAAACAAAACAAAAAACATGATTGGAGTTAAGTACGTTGCTCATGATTGTGTACGTCCCTTACATACTTGTATCTATTAAACGGAGGAAGCGTAAATAATTCACATTGTTAATGTTAACTTTGTTTGTTAAGAGAAACTAGTTACTAATAAAAATTAATCACCAATGAATGACTATTTAATATTTATTAATTTTAAAAGAGGGAATTTGTGAGCAAACGCTCGTACATTATTAAAAGTTACGTGACATCACTACACGTTTTGTTAAGAAACCATAATGACTCATGATTGACCTTGGTGAAACAATGGTTGAATCGAAACACAATATGTAGTAAGTTAAAACCCATAAGCTAGGGAATAGGTAGAACTCTAAACAAAAAAAATATTATACTTAGTTTACTACCTTATCAAACATAAGACTATGTCTTCCAAATATTATTTATTTACCGTTCTATTTTGATGCTGTCACTTTGCTACAGAAAATTTCTAACACACGAAAATCCATTTAAGTTCTTAAAAAAAAAGTATTTTTTTCTTTTCATTTTCTTTTTCAATGTAATTATTGTCAATACTTCTACATCGATGCTTGTAATAAAAATGTGCTGCAAAAGAAAATATAAAAGAAACAAGATCTTTTGAAGGGAGAAAAAAAATATATTTCCGTAATGGATTGACTTAATTATGCTTCTAATTGAATATTTGCTTCCAATATGGAAGCCTGCATCAGTCTGAAAGAGCGACGGCATTGATCTGGGTACTGATATCAGCGTAGTTTTTTCCCTCGCCTCCAAATCTTTGTTTCGCTACTCAGATAAAACGCATGTCGCACAAATTAAAGCAATAAGCATCCACGCTAAATTATTTCCGAATCATTAGTTTAACGACGGTCTCTTTAAAAACACATTAAGAAGGAATCGCGGAAGCAAAATGTAATTATAACACGTCTGTCCCTTGCCTACATCCCCTTTGTGTTCATACCCCCTTCAACACACGTTCGCGATTTTTTTCCCTACACTTGGTAGAATCAGGAGGCTGATAGCATGGGGAAGGGGAATTCTGGGCAATTTGTGTTTCATTGGGGGTTAAGGGCACAACGTGTTCTGAAGTTTTCGGTTATTAATCTTGTTGATCCATCTAATTCAGGATGTTCTGTATCAGGCTTACCCACCAGTGACACAAGCAGTTTTGCTTTTTGAAGAAGATTAAAGATTTTACATTTAATGACTGTTCACGAAGTGATTCATTTTGATTCAGTCAAACCTGGGAGATTCTAAAAATATGGGTGAATTATTTGTAGCAATTTTTCCCTGATCAAGTAAACAGCAGTGTCTGCAACATATCAGTTTTTCATTTTGGTGCATTTTCGTCATGTATTTTACTTCAGCTTTCTGGTACAAACTTGCTTATTTGGTAACAACAACGCTTAAAGTAAAAAAAAAAAAAAAAAAAAAAAAAACGCCAAAATCCGAAATATTGCTTGTGGACGTGAGGAATCAAAAACGTATTTCTTCCAGGGCTGCGGAGTCGGAGTCGAATAGTAGGAATCGGACTGATTTTGGACCAAAGGAATCGGAGTCGGAGTTGATGAAAAACATGTCGACTCCGACCACCCCCGATTTGGATGAAATTTTATGGAGGTGAAAACATATCTTTGAAACCAACAGATAAAAATTTTCAGCGTCCAATATCCAAATCCTAAGCACCTAGGATCATTAAAAAGGGCTTCAAAATTGCGGGTCTGATTTATGAAACGGATTGCTATGTTTGGGCTTATGTAAGTGAATAAAAAATATTTGCTGCAAAAATGCAATGCGTTAAAATAAAGTGGCCATTTAACAAGAAAAGGATTAGTTTTGTATGGAGTCAAATGACAAGAGCGGCATTTGTCTTTTGCTCTGTAGAAAATGGACTTTTTGGAAGGTCACATAAACCTCCGAAAATTGAAGTAAATGTGGTGAAATTACCAGCGAGAATTCTTGAGAAAATTGAATTTTTTGAGAGGTCTCAGTGACCTTCCATGACCTCCAACTGGCGTACCTCAGCTTGCTACACTCCCCCCCCCCCCAAAGTGAGTCCTGGCTACGACCATGAACAAAAATGAAACTTTTAAAAATGGACTTAGTATTTTAACCTTTGTTTAGGGTTTTTCCCTCTTCACTTTTGGTTAAAAAAATAAATAATTTTTAAAAAAGCAGGAGTCGGAAGTCGGAGTAGGAATTGGAAGTTTTAAAATCCCGGAGTCGGAGTCGACCATTTTTCCTCCGACTCCGCAGCCCTGGTTTCTTCTAACATCTTAAAATCTGAATTTTGGAAGTACAGCGATTTACCATCCTATGCCAGAATTCTGGTATGTTTTATAATCTAATATTTAAGTAAAAAAGTATTCATTACCTCTCGTGCTCATGTAAATGACAAATGGCTTGGAAAAATATATATTTATTTGTTATTATATAAGAAAATGAATGTTTGTATGTTTGTCCTTCATTAACTCCGAAACTACCAGTTGAAATTTGCGAAAAGTTTCAGTTAAATTATATTTCATACATTGTTTCGTTTTTAATGCAGTTGACTGAGAAGATTTTTGAAAGCTCGGCTGACCGTGCTACCATAACTCTGCCATGTATGTAATTTTTAGTTCATGAATAAAGTTTGCTTTTTTTAGTGATTATTTAAATAGGGAAATGGATACCTTAAATGTCATCATGATAACAATCACTAAGTGTAACTATTTTACTCATCATCGTGCGTTTTTTTTTTTATAAAAGTATGAAAATCTTTTTTAATGGCACATTGGTAAATCTGATTAATAAAAATAATAATTCTCTATCCTGGTCAACGGTGACAACAAATGTTTTTTTCGGTGAGCCTAATTGCAATCACAAGACATCCAACTTAATCATACATTCATCCATTATAAAATATACCGGCGATTATGCTAAAATTTCCACACTTCCTCCTACGCATGGAAATAATTATACTTGGAAGGAGAAAACCCAGTCTTTCACGCATATCTCTAAAGAAATGCGCACTAAATTATTGCGCCTTTTACATTTCCGGCGTCGAACGCTTTATTACCACAGTGGGGTAGCAAATCAGGGCCACGTGAGATTTGCGTGCGTCTTTGCGTTTCTGGGTGGGGTCAGAGTCACGGCTTTTATCAGCCATTAAATCTGTACCTTAGAACCAGACTGACTTAAGTCCAAAAATTGCGATTTTCACTTTTTGGTTGCATTGTTTGTAGAATCCTATTGTCCATCGACCCACAAGAATGCTTTTCTATAAAAGAAGTTCCTTCAAAACGACTTAGCAGGGTTAAAAGAACCCGATTCCCATCCTTTGCATGCGTCCGACAACCGTGTTGACCCTCTACTGAAAAGTTATGAAAATGGACTTACGTTAGTCTGGTTCTGAGGTACACACATGTGGTACATTTGACGTCACATTTCATGTGGTGTTAAAAAAATGTCCACGTAGAGAGCATTCCTGTGTTTTTGCTTATTACAGTTGGGTTTATCAATGGCCGTATATGCTTGGGTATTTGCTTTTTTCTCACTCCAGAGGTGAAACAATTTTGAATTACGTGTTTCCGAATAGTGTGGCAGATTTAAGAATAATTGAGATAAACCAGTTCAGCTTTTGAGCTGTAATTATTGCATGCACTGTAAAAAAGTTATGAATTAGCGAGCGGAATGTTTTGAGAATTATATTTTATCGCGAAAGATGTACTTTCGCATAATCAAAGAAAAATAATGCCAAAAATTATAAATAACGTAGCACGAGAGATTATAAAACTAACTTTAAAACGTATTGCACACAATAAAAGCTTTTGGAACATATATCGATGCTATAAACAATAATTTTTGAGCAACATAATTTTTACTAGTGGCAAGAAACTGACTAAAAATGTAAAATAGTTTATTGCAGTTTTGATTAAAATTTGATTTTATTGTGATTTCTGAATTGCTGGTATGAACTGGTACTGTACACAACTACTGAAACAAACTTTTAACAGGTAATCGATAGTTAAAGCTTAGTTTCGAGAATATTATCTTTCGAGAAAACTTAAACGTACAGAAAGAAATGTATCAAAATGAGTGTCAATGAAAACCAAACTAGACTAATACTATATTCGGTAAATACTGTATTATTTAGTTTTTGCTCAAAAAAGTCAATTTTAAGCAATATTGTGTCAGGATCAAGTCGTTTTAATTCGTAATCAAATTAAAACTAATCAATCATGCAATTATCAATGACGAAGCTATCTTAAAAGTTAACCTAATCCATCATATATCGTTAGTGCTCACAGACAGAGCACTATTAAAAATATTTCTTCCAATACATTTAATATTAATATATTTCTACTCCCTTTCCGAACAAGAGAACGTCACTCCATCCGGCGATAGCGAACTGATAGAACAAAGACCCTTCTCCCATCCTCCTTTCTTATTAGAATTATCTAAAGTACTGCAAAGGCACTGAAAATATTTCCCAACTTCCCAGGATAGACGTAAAAGGAAAGGGTATAAACACTGACAGCGCAAGACATCCTCAGAGAGAGAGCAAGCGTGTCCAAACGGCTGCTTACACAAGACAAAGAATCATGCGCAAGCCAACACTAGAGTCTGATGGAGCATCATTAGTTATATCCCTTCTGCCAGCGCTATGACAAAGCGTCCGAAGCAACCAGTTTCCAAAATAGAACAAGTAGTCGATAACTGAACTTTGATTTTACGAATATTTACTTTCGAAAAGTTTAAACTTACAGGACAAAAATATTTTAAAATGAGTTTCAATGAAAACCATATTGATTAATAATAGTTTTACTAAGTAATGGCTCATTTACTGACATTGCTCTGACTGGCACGGCATTTTGATGTACTGACATGGCTCGACATCAAAAAGGTCGATTTTAAGCAATATTGCATCAGAAACAAGCCATTCGTATTCGCAATCAAATTTTAAATCAATCAACCATGCAATTATCAATTACGAAACTATCTTAAAATGCATAAATAATCCATCATGACATAGCGTCAGTACCCACAGAATGAGCACTACTTAAAATATTTATTCCACTACATTTAATATTAATATATTTATCTCTCTCTCTCTACTCCCTTTCCGAACAACAGAACGTTACTCTATCCGGCGATAGCGAACCGATAGAAAAGAACCCCTCCCCCATCCTCCTATCTAATTAGAATTCTCCGAAGTACTGTACAGGGACTGAAAATATTTCCCAACTTCCCAGGAACGGTGTAAAAGGAAAGGGTATAAACACTGATAACGCAACATCGGAGAGAGAGAGAGAGAGCAAGCGTGCCCAAACGGCTGCTTACACAAGACAAAGAATCACGCGCAAGCTAACACTTGATTCTGATGGGGCGTGATTAGTTATATCCCTTCTGCCAGCGCTATGACAAAGCATCCGAAGCTACAAGTTTCCGAATTCAAACACATAATCGAGAACTGAAGTTTGATTTCACTAATATTACATTTCAAAAAGTTTAAACTGACATAAAAAAAATATCTTAAAATGTGTTTAAATGAAAACCATACTGACTAATAATATATTTAGTAAGTAATAACTTATTTTCCGGCATCAAAAAGGTCAATTTTACACAACATTATATCAGGAACAAGCCATTCGAATGTGCAATCAAATTTGAAATCAATCAGACATTTAACTGCCAACTACGAAACTATCTTAAAAGTTATCCTAATCCATCATATATCGTTAGCGCCCACGGAAAGGGCACAACTTTAAATTTTTATTCCAATTCATTTAATATTAACATATTTCTACTCCCTTTCCGAACAAGAGAACGTTACTCCATCGGCGATAGCAAATCGATAGAACAGAACCCCTTCCCCCATCCCCCTATCTAATTAGAATTCTCCGAACTGCTGTACAGGGACTGAAAATATTTCCCAACTTCCCAGGAACGGTGTAAAAGCAAAGGGTATAAACACTGATAACGCAACCTCAGAGAGAGTGCAAGCGTGCCTGAACGGCTGCTTACACAAGACAAAGAATCATGCGCAAGCTAACACTTGATTCTGATGGGGCATCATTAGTTATATCCCTTCTGCCAGCGCTATGACAAAGCGTTGTACTGAATGGCCAGCCAACTGGAATAATGGAGCGAGGTATACCTAGAATGATGGCACTTTGAAGATAATGTCACCGGCATTATCCTAAGACCGCAGGGAGTCATGCTTTTGCCTTGATAGATTATGTCCCCTCACCTACAAGATTAAGCACCGAAGAGCTTAAGGAGGTGTTCCAAGATTTTTTGCCCCTTTTTGCTTTCTCTTTTTTCGTGTTATTTATTTACGCTTGTGACCTTGTCCCTCCCACACCTTCTGCACTAACTCATCTTATCTTTAATAATTAAAAAGAGAGCTCATTTTTCTTGAGAAAACTTCTTTTTCTCTCTTGTATAATATTTTGTTTTGATATTTTTTTGCAAAGCTTTTGACACTCTTTCAAGCTGAATTTTAAATCTTGTACTTAAATCAAAGTTGGTTTTGGCTTCAAATAAAAACGTGATAAATTAATTAATAAGTTTTTTTTTTTGATCTAACAGTAGGATTCTTGTTCCAACCGATAATATATATTCAGAACTTGATCAAAGTTGAGCTATGAGTAAAATAATAAATTTCAAATTTAGCTCGTTTCTCAGTCATGAACCAGCTCCCTAAGCATGTAAAATTAAAAACTGCTATAATTAATAGTTAGCAAAAATTAACAGTTATTACCAGTTTTACAATAATGAGAATATGAAGTTTATCATTATAGTTTAAGCTAAATAGATCAGCCAGTAAAAGTATCTCAAAATATACTTGCTAAGGATGTGATAAGAAACAATAGAAGTGAATACAATATTTCATAAACTGTTAAGTAATGTTTCAGTATGGCATCATTATTACAACATCCGCAGAAATAAGTAGTGTTTCATACTTTATACAACTTAACAAGATCGCCACACTTTGTTTTGTTTTGTTGATTTTTTTTTCTCTTTCAAATTTTTATTTGTGGTGTTTAAGGTGTTGCATGTCGCAAGCTTTAAGGGACAGTTTTTTCTAGAAAAACCAAATAAAACGAGTTAGATTTAGAGACGATTAGATTGTCGACGAAGACTTTTATGCTCAATAACCAGTATATATTTAAGTTATGGAAAATATGTGCGAATTCTGAGGAATATAGGTAGATAGTAGTCATCAGATTTGTTTTTCGATGCAGGTAAGTTAGTTTTAATTCTAAAATTGCGTTTTCTTGTTGTTTTGTATTAGAATCGTTTGAAAAGTCAAGAAATAAATATTTTGAATGAGCTGTATACGTTTAATGATACTTAATCTTGTTTGATTATAAACTAAATAAAATTATCTTACATTTTATGCAGAATTACTGATGAAAAATGCTTTTCTTCATTGAATCATCCGCTTTATCTTATCGAAACTGTTAGGCACAAACATGATTCATATTAGAGCGGTCACTTTATACATTGCATTTATGCCTCAACAAAATAAGTACGAAATTTTGTGTGTTCGAATCCATATTCTCACATTATTTTCTCTCTCGATTTACGATTAGACGTCTGAATGCCACCAAACAGCAAATAATTAAAGAAACGTCAAGAACAAATGATTACGTTCGTTCCGATGAATGTTAGACGAGCATTTTCTGGCATTTGAAATACTAAAACAATGATTAGCATATGTTAATGCGAAATACTGGTAGTATTGATTTTTTGGAGAACATTATGACGTCATTAATAAAGATGAAATTTAGAAAGTGCAAAATGGGGCAGAATTTAGAATAGTAATTATTGATTATCTCACTTGTGGAATATTGCACTTATAAAAATATGTAGCAAACTTTGATGGCTATTTTTTCCATCACAATGTTTCTTGCTAGGACTCCCGAATTCAATATTTTATGTTGCAGTATTACCATCGTCAGAAGAAGCATCTACAAGAATATGTTTTAGTTTTCAAAGTAACTTTTCATCCACAAGCAATAAGGATAGCTTATGCCTTTAAGAAAATTAATCGTTTATAGAAGTGTATTAAAACCTTTGAAAAATGTCGTCTGAAAGTTAAAAAAATGTATTTAACTTTCAGTAATATTCAGTTTCAGTATAATTGGATAAAAAGTATTACAATTATGGCTATTTTCTTATTTTTGAATTGAATGAATTTTCTTACTTTTTTTAAAAAAACTTTTATCCAATCCCATAAACGGATATTTTTATTTGTTTTATGTTTTCCTATTTTTATTCACAGTTGAATTAGTAGGGTTACAGAAAATTGAGTATAAATTAGACTAAAAATGAATATACCGGAGAAGATTAAAAGATGGAATTTATTTAAAAGATATGTAATGAAAGAGTTAGAGTCTTTAACATGCAAATAAGTCTTATTGAAGGGTCTATGCAGGTATATTGAGAGGGAAAGAAGATATATATATATATATATATATATATATATATATATATATATATTATATATATATATATATATATATATAATATATATATATATATTATATATATATATATATATATATATATATATATATATATATATATATATATATATATATATATATATATTGATACTACACAATTTTCTTACTTTAATTTCAATCGCAAAAACTGTTACTTGAACGTCAGAAAGGTAATTTTTTGAGTATCATGCAAACAGTAAACGTTATCGAAATTAAATAAGCTACAAATTTACTAAGGTTAACCCAAATGCAAGACATAAGAAATATAACATGTTTTCCAGAAAGATTCTAAATTTTACTCAAAGTTAAACTTAGTACTGTATTTATTTTTGATATAAAACGCGAAAATGAATTTAATATTGACTCCTTATATAAAACAATATCCTGCGTAAACACATATTTTTAGCAACAAAAAAGTGCAGTTCAGAAGCCATGAAGACAATTTACGAAATAAGTATAAATAGCCTAAAGAAGAATGCAAGAACAGAAATAAAATATTGAGAGATGTATGGCATACATTCCTAAAACACAGCATTCACAAAGAGCAATTGTAAAATAACTACCAATATTTCCAAACATCATACAGCCGTACTCTATAGCACGATATCTTTATCTTGTAATCCCATTGCTAGATGCAGATTTATTTTTCTTTTTGTTTCCTTAAATATTTGAAGTAGAAGAACACAAAAATTGCTGTAATTGAAAGAGGGCGTTAGTTTCTAAATTTAGTTTTTATTTTTAGTTCTTCACGTAAGCCATTTTGTGCTGAAACGTACTTTCATATTTCTGAACTGAATTTTTCATAAGAAATATGCATTTCTAAAAGTACTTTTTTGGAAAGAATGTAAACAGAATACTATTCCATAATACTTTTTTTTTGTCGTTGTCTTTTTGTCAAGGGAGAGGAAAGAGGAGAACTCTAATAGAAAAATCTGGCTATTCAATTTCTTTTCTGTAAATATAAAGCTCAGAAAAAGAATTCCAGGAGTATATTTATTCTCCAGGGATATAAGTAAGCGACTTATAGGGGGAAATAATACGAAACAGACAAATATGCTATACATTTAAATTTGATTTTATTCATCTGATATCTCATTTCTGTTTATATATATTCATATTTACACAATCATTACATGAGCTCGGATGGGGAATGCATAATAAAATAATAAAGGACATTATTGCATGACTGATTTTAGACATAGAAATGATTATTTCATTTATTTATTTACTTTTATATTTATTGTGAAGAAGATATAAAATATACGAATATGAATAGTGGCAAAATAAAGTATTTATTTTAGTTTGCTTCAATTATGACAAAAAACACACACGTAATTTATTACTTATGACTTATTTTGCTGCACTTTCAAATCAATGCGATTATTTTTTTCTCTTATAACCTAATAATATTACTGTGTGCTGAAAAATATCATATTGTAGTTAAAAAAAAAAACAAAAAAAAAGGAAAAAAAAACTGTTTTATAAATTAAAATTAAGTTTTTTTAAGTGTTTTGTAGCGGAAATAGAAGAAAATGTTAAAGTCAGACGCGTCATTTTTCAGTTTAAGTGAATAAACAAATCAAAGAGAGAAAACGGATAGTATATGTGTAGCGGGGGAAGTGAAGAGTAAATTCCTAGAGTTTTAGGGTCATGACGTCAGGTATGTTTACCTTGGGATCAATCCTGATACATAAAGTTTCATTTTCGCATACGGAAAAACGGACGCGAAGAGCGATCAAAAAACAATACGTTGCTTTAAAATTTCGTTTCATCATTAACAGTTGATTGGTAGTATATTTCATCCTTTTTTTACGTTTGGAAGGTTTTAATTTGATCATTTTTTAAAAATTTTCAGGAATGTTTTTGCACGTGGTATTTTTTTGTATATTATTAGGGCCCTGCTCCACATCAGCAGAAAACGTGACCGAAACCGAAGGCAGAAACCGAAAATCCGGATACTTTCCATAGGAATACCATTTAATCCGTTTTACGTTTCTGCTTTACGTCAATGTGGAGCAGGGCCCTTAGTGTTCTCATAAAAACAAACATTTTGATATGTTATAGATATACCGTTAATTGCTCTAAAAATGCGTAATTAGCTCAAAATCGTAGTAATTGCTTTTTCAATTGCATAATTAGCTCTACTTCCTAATGTATATTTATATTGCAGATGCATATATTATAAAGCACTTTCAAAATGTTTTTCAAAACATAAACTCAATTAAATCCTTCTCTTTCAAATAATTTAGAGCATTATAGATCAACAAACACAAATAAAAAAAAACCTATCCATTATTCTTTGAATAAAATATAACACTTATTTTGCTTTAATGGTTGTGGTGCTGTTTACTAATTCTTAGCAATTGAAAATAAAGAAGCCAACAAGAAGTAGTGCAGAACCATTAAAGTAAATGTTGTACTAATCTAACTCAGATTTCTATTTTAAGACGACAAAAACGAGAAACATCAACGTTCTAATTTTCTCAAAAATACATATCTACGGTTCTTTCCAAAGGAAAATTATATCCACTTTCAGCCGGAACTGTCATCTTCATTTAGAAATAATGTACTGATTTAACGTCGTGCTATGTTCAAAATGTTCCAGTCAATTATTCCGCCCGCCATATCATTTTTAAGCCGCAATAATAATAATAATATCCCCATTCTGGTCCTTCCCCTTCATTATATTTATTGCCGCACTCATGATAGTCGTTTGAGTTGAATAGGGCAGTACAAGCATTTTGGTGCTCACCTTTCATTTGAGGGAAAACTGCCTTGCCGTCATTTTCCAAGCAATTATGCTGGAAAAAAGAAATGGCGTGGCTTTTCCCGCCATTTTCTTCCTATTACGTTGTGGTGCGGTGCTAAATGGTGATATTTACAGATTTTAAGATTGAAATTCGCTAATGAATTCTAGTACACGAGGTGCAATTAGCTGCAACAAACTAAATTACAGCATCGTATTCTGCTCTCGTTATGATAATTGAAGAATGTGGTTGGAGCTGTATGCTTATGAGAATTGGCTCATATTTAAGGATGAATCATTAAAATGAAAATTTTGGTTTCTGAACATGTTGTTGATTTATCCAAAGCTGTCATCTAAGACCTATTTATTATTTGACGATCATATACACTCCTCATGGTAAAGTTTTACGGGAAATGATTTATAGCAAGCAAAATTTTAAAGACAACATTAATACATACGCATGTGAATAGAATTAGAAATTACAGACTTATTAGACATAATTTAACCGTTTATAATACTTTAAAAAAATAAAATTATAGCTATTTATTTTGAATGACTATAAATGATCATAATATCCTTTGACCAAAGAGTGTGAAAAGTTGTCTTGTGCCCTGCACCGCAATTTCTTGATGTATTTTCAAAATATTATGACTTTTCAAAACAATACCCGACTTCCAAAAAATTAGAAACTAAGCGTTTTTTTTTTCAATCTAAGTTCTTAAAAGACACATGCTGTCATATTAATCTTGCACGTAAGTTTATTATATTTATCATCCGTGCTGAAATTATTAGAATTACAGTAACGTTTATCTCTTAACTTTTATCCTTAATGTATTATTTCTGACCCTTGTTTTTGGTATTGTCTTGTGGCCAGCTAAGCTAGCAATTTGTGACTTGATGCTTCACTTTCCCAAGTGTACAGTAATTTGGAGTCCGACTTCCACAGTACTCACATGCCATAATTATCCGGTATTAAGACAGGCAACAACACAGATCACATCAGCACAATCAAGTAAGGACAAGATAGAGAAAGCCCATCCACGCGCCAAGATAGGATTCGAGCCCGAAACCTCCCACCCCTCAGTCAGACGTATCTGACTACTATACAAGTTGTCCAACATTATCAGCTATTGGTCTACAGGTAATATACTGACGCGATCCTAATGTTGGTCGGGGAGGCTAACAACTAATTGAAATCGTAATTTTTGCCCGATCTTTTTAAGTTTCCGAATGCCTCATCCACTTTTTATATTTAACGAATGTGTGGAAAGGTAACTAGTTTTTATTACGAAGAAATTTTTAAGCCAGTATTGAACAAAAATGAATCGTTGAACCACTAACCATAAAATCATTTAAATAACGATGTAAAATCAATAAATAATGCCATTTTAAACCTATAGTCACTTGACTTAGCCATAAGTAGAAAATAGTGATGTGTACGTAGCAAGACCAACATATAGGCCAGTACATACGATCACAGTAATGAGCTCTTAAATTTTGAAACAAAGATATAAATTGAAGAACAACGACTCAGTATTCAAGTAGAAATCACTCTTTGAAAGGAAAAAACTCATTTTAAAAATAAAATTACTGAATATTATTTTCCATTGTTTACGTACAGTTTCCCATTAATAAATCCTCTACATATGTATTACTTTGTTTGGAAGCGCTGTGCTAGATGCTTAAATAGACGAAAATACCTGCGAGTAATCCTTAATGCATTTATAAAAGTAATACATTGCTCTTATGTTTGTGACAATGTTAATCGATCTGCAGATGGTAATAAAATTACCGAGAATCACTCAAGCACATTCCAATAAGAGAACTGGTTCTAATCTTCGCTCACAAGTTGATTTAGTCAACCAATGTGCAAATGCAGAGGACTATTTTTAAATGGTGCAAACAACTTTCCTCAACTGCATTACGTAATTCCGCTATCCTCTTTTTTGGTATTTTTCTTTTTTGCGGATTTTTTTTCCTCCTTTTTAATGAAAAATAAATAAAAAAAGTACTGGAAAAAAAGTTTAAGGAATAAAACAAACATATTTTTAAAGATGAATATTAAAAATGTATGTACAAAAGTGATTAATAATAGCTAAGAAAAAAAAGTAGAAAGGCATGTACAAGAATTGTGCACGTTATACTTTGGATGAACGTCAAGTACAAAAAAAAAAAAAAAACAAAGACCCGCTTTCGGTTATGAAACTATTCACACAACAACAACACATTCCCACAGAGAAGGAATATTCATGAAAGTGCCGGAATTCATACCCGCAACCCTCCATTTGGGTCAGACTTCTCAGGCGTTTGTAACCTTTAAAACAACTAATTAAAACAACAATATGTATTCCTGCAAAATAATGTCAAACCATGCAAATAATCAGAACACAATTAATGCGTATTAAAGAGCACCTTCTGTTTTTAATTCAACTGAAATTCAGACTACGTACATTTTTTAAATGGATAAAATGAATCTTGCCTTATTGGGCAATAAAAGAATCCCAAATCACTTTCGAGAGACGCCGACTCGAGGAACATGTGCGCCTAAGCGACAAACTACCCACCCATGTCTTGGAAGGCGGTAATTTTCCTAGATCAGAAGCCTAATAAATTTATAATGATTCCCCGCATATCCAGCGACGATGCGGTCGCAGACCAATCACACGGAATGCTGACAGAACATCTATCATGATTACGGAGAGGGGTGGTAAATATTGAAAAGAAGATCCACCAACTGATGCGTTTCAATACATCATGGAAATTCCGCCATTTGGGTCAAGAAACGAAACATTATTCAGCAGCCGAATTGATATTTCTGATACATGTTTTGAACTTTGGTTATTTATTACTAGTTCTTAGCTTTATTGAAAGTGTGTTTGCGAATTTATATCGTTTTTTTTTTTTATTTTTAAATTATTTCTTATTTATTTTTTTATTATTAGTGACTTTTTTATACAAACATTTAAAAACAGTTTTACTATTGTGCTGTAAAATAAAAGCGTTAATTTGCATTAATACCAGCAATACGAGTACTTGCAGGCACGTTTTGTGGATTAATTTGGGTATCAATTTGTATAATTTTTTTCATTAAAAAGTGTTTTTGCAATTCCGAACAACTCGTAAACCTTTCTAATGCTATTTGACTTATCTTAATGTAGTTATGCTTTTATAGGTAGCAAAATATTAAAAAAAATCGTGAAGAATATTTGAAGGAAAATTTAGTCACCCAATTTATTGAAAATGTATTTTTATTTTATTTTTTTCTTTTTTGTTAAAAAGGTAAAACATTTTAAACAATCACAGATGACAAGAAATGTAATGAAGCTCTTTGGAAAATACTTCCAATTTTCTGAGAAATCACTTTATTGTTTTCCGAGACTACATTACCATTCTCGTATTTTATTTTATGAATGACGTTTTATAGTTCAATACAGATCAAAATGCAGTTCATTACAGTCATTTTAAAATTGTGTATCTCTAAAATGGTAACAGTTTTCCGAAAAGCATTTGTATAAGAGTAGACATTTAAAAAAAAAAAAAAAACTAGTCAAAACCAAGTAAGACACTAGGCCAACCGATTATAAAAATAAAATAAGTTATATTAGTTAAAGTATTCAGAGAAAAGTGTAAGGTGAAAATTAAACCTTTATTTGACCAATTTCAAATGCATCCTTTCTATCAGTCATGCTTAAATAATTATCAATTAAAGATATATTTATAAAATATCAAAATTTTGGTTTTTATGAGCACACTAATAATATACACAAAAAGATACCATGTGAAAACATTCCTTTAAATTTTTAAAAAATGAGCTAATGAAAACCTTCCAAACCCAACAAAAGGATGAAACATACTACCTATGTTCAAACATTGTAACAAACATACTCTTTATATGTAAAAAAGTATCTGCAAAAAAAAGAAAAAAAAAACAGTCACACTTTACCCCTTTTGATAAATTGATATTTTCAAACAAGTTGATTTTTTTATTTGGAGCAAAAATGAAAGCCAGGGCATCATATCTAATAAAATTCTAATATATCCTAACAAAATAAGAGCAAGAGCACTATATTTAATGATTAAAAAGTCACATACAATTTCTAAAAAAAATTGAGAAGCTGAGTTTCTCATGACTATCCATTTAATGTTCTAAAAACAGTTGTTTTCTAGAAACGATTTTACTTGAACACAGACAATTTTGTGCAAAAAATTAAAATTGATATTACTGTGATTCTTAGCTATGTTACTTGTTTTAGTTTACTCTTTAAAAAATCTAAAAAATATTTAAAAACTGATTAAATAATTTAATTTTGAGAAGTATGCTCACTGCTAACTAAAACGCACTCTGTTTTTATTCTACCTGCTTATTGTTGCATTTTTATGTAGATTAACACTTTAATGCCTAGCGTCCTCTTTTAGGGAAGGTCCGAAAATAAGTTCTGAATTTTCAAAAAAATGAACATTTCAAAAAAAGTAATTGTGATTAATTATTACTTTGGTACTGGTTCAATTCATTATTAACGGATTGCAGCATATAACCATTGTAAAGTGTATTCTGTAGCCCTTTTATTATAATCTTTATCAAGAATTACATCTTTCACAATCTCAAGAACAAAAAGGTAAGTTTTTAAAATTATTAGCAAGTTAATCTATCTGTGCTTGATATATGTGCTACTTTGATTGATGTTTTAGTTTACCTTTTTTGCAATTTTGTAAGTTTTAATTTTTTCACGGATTTTATAGCAATTAAGGAACGTCCCTAGAAAGGGACGCTAGGCACCAAAGGCTGCTTTGCTTAACCGTGGCTGATTTCTTCTTAGAATCTATCCTTTATCTCAAAAGAAGTTAGTAAATATTTTTGACTGAAAAATAGATAATATTTTTATTTAAAAAATCTAATTAAATTAATTAAGATATAAATTTAATCACAATTTTCGAAAAATATTTTATCATTTATTATTATTATTTTTATTATTTGAAATTACGAAAAATACTCAAGTTAAATTTTGAATGAAAGCTATTTCAAAAATGTAATTCCTTAAAACGCTAATTATTTGTTGTATTTAATTATTTTACCATAATGCATTTAGGCGTTTATTATAGTTTAGTTCGACTGTTGAAGAGGCCCTAAGCTATATCAGAAGTTTAGCACTTCACCTTGATGAAGAATTTAAGGATTGTATATGCGTTTGTTGTTTGGGAAGGGGGGGGGGCATAGGTTGTAGATTTAATTTTAGAATTCCCTGAGCAAGGCAATTTTGATCTCTACTGTGACAATTTATTTACTTCTCTTGCGCTCTTACTTGATAATTTGTCTCAGAAAGGTTTTGTGCAAGAATCGGATTAAAAAATGCCCATTAACCAAAGTAACGTTGTTCAAAAATGAAAAGAGGAAATTTTGAAAAAAAGTCGATGACCGGTAAAAAGTTATTAAGTTGGTTCAGTGGAATAATACCAATGTTGTCACTATTGCATCTAATCTTCATGGAGTTTATCCTATAGCAAAGGCTAAGCGAATGTCCAATAGCGAAAAGAAAGTAATTGAAATTGATGAACCAAATATGGTTGCTCAGTACAATCGTTGCATGATGGGAACAGATCCCATGCATTAAAATATCGGAAAATACCGGGTTTTTGATCCAATCCTAAAAAATGTGGTTGTCGCTTTTCATTTTTATTTAGAAGCCGCTGTACAGAATACATTGAGCTTAAGAGTACCGGATTGAAATAGGTATTATGGGGAAAGTTGTTATATTGCCTTAAATAAGATTCAGGTAAGATGTGCCCATTGAAGTAAAAAAGCTTACCGGAAATACAGCAAATGCAATGTAGGTTTGCGCAACAAATGTTTTGCTGACTTTTATACTCAACAACACCAATATTTCCTTGTTCTCTGAATCGACTTCACAGTTTATGTCAATTGTTGCCTTTATTTCTTCTTATGAAATGTCTTTTTAAATATTATATCGAAGGCAGAAAAAAAAGGTAAAAAACATGAACTCTCTCGTACCTAGCGTCTCTTTATAGATACATTTTTTTTTCTTTTTAAATAAAAAAACTATTTTTTACATGATATTTAATTATTTTTCCTGTCCATTCAACACCATTTGTAACCAGTATACAAAATATCTTTAAAAAAAAAATGTCAGACATTAATGGGTTAACCCTACTGTCACTTTTAACCTTGTTACTTGTTTATTAGAGCACTAAATTGATGTTTTTTGCTCATTCTGTTGCCATTTTTGGTACCCTTTTATATCATGTTTGTGCATTTTTTAAATTTTTCTCGAACATCCTATTGCTTTTTTTGATTTGATACGTCCTGCTTCGTATTTTAATACTTTGACTTTGAAAAGCGCACTGCATCCAATTGTCAGTACGCCAATTTTAAGCAGCCAAAATTACATACACTTAGTCACAAAAGTAAGTATGCAGAGTGTTTGTGATGATATAATATGAAAAAAAAACAGACCTACAATATTAGAGTTTTCATATTAACGATTTATTTCGATTACCGCAACATTGAGCTTAATTACGAGTGAAAAATATTTAAAAAATACAAATGTTTAATGAGCAAGATGAGCTTACCTTAAAATAAGATGTAATTTACATCACAAAAGTAAGTATGCAAACAGAAAAAAGACATTAATATTGCAAATTTTACAATTTTCAAAAAAAAAAAAAAATGGTAAATCGTTGGATAGCCTAAGGCCTTTATAACCACTCTCAATCTAGATGGCACTGATTTTACTAGATTTTAAGTAACAGAAGATGGTATTTTAAGCCCTTCCCTAAAAATCCATTATTTTAGATCATTCTTAGTTTTGATCTCTTGTTTTCTAATTTGGCGATCGAGATAATCCCACAAGTGTTCAATGGGATGAAGATCAGGTGACTGCGGTGGGGTTTTTAACTGTTTTCACATGTTATATAGCAACCTTTCCCGAACAATCCGAGCAGTATGTTAGGGATCATTATCTTGTTGGAAAGTGATGGATGTATCGAGTCCCAATTTAGAAGCACTTTAGCTTAGATTATTCTTTAAAGTATTCAAATAGCTATATTGATTCATTATTCCGTCAATTATAACTAAATTTCCTACTCCAGTTGCTGCCATGCAGTATCAAACCATAATCGAACCACCACAGTGTGTTACAGCTCCTTTCATGTTCTTTGGTTCTAGAGCTGCGTTTGCTTTCCTCCAAACTTTTTGGTTACCATCTGACCCCATAGATGTTGAATTTACTTTCATCCGAAAAAATTACGGAATTACAAAAATGTGTGTCATGTTTTACATTTTCTTTTGCAAAATCTATTCTCTTTTTGCAATTCACTTTGCTAAGAAATATTTTTCGGGCTTTCTTAGGAAATTTAGGAGTAGGAAATTTAATTATAATTGACGGAATAATGAATCAATATAGCTATTACTATTTTTAAAAAATAATCGAAGCCAAAGTGCTTCTAAATTGGGACTCGATACATTCCTCACTTTCCAACAAGATAATGACCCCAAACATACTGCTCAGATTGTTCGGGAATGTCTGCTACATAACGTGTGAAAACGGTTAAAAATCCCACCGCAGTGACCTGATCTTAATCCCATTAACCACTTGTGGGATTATCTCGATCGCCAAATTAGAAAGCAAAAGATAAAAACGAAGAATGATCTAAAAGAAAGGACTTTGAGGGAAGGGCAGGAAATTCAGTCTTCTGTCACTCAAAATTTAGTAAAATCAGCGCCATCTAGATTGATAGCTGATATGAAAGCCATAGACTCCAACAAATTACCATTTTTTTAAAAAAAATTGCTAAATTTGCAATATTAATGTCTTTGTTTTTGTGGATCATTCAAAATAGTTCTAAGAAGGTAAAATCTTACCTGCTTTCCGCTTCATGGTTGGCGCTTGAAATCGTGTGGAGAGTATTCAAAAAAAGAAATCATTTTCATCAAATATTATATTTAAAATTAACTATTTACACATTAGCTATTTAAAATTCAAAACTGCAGCGAAAAACAAATCAGAATGCTCCATCATAAATTAATCGTGTCTAATCGTTCCATCAATTCGTTATTATTTTTATTGCGTTATTCATTTCAGTTTAGTTCAGTTAATTTTATTCAAAGCAGGAAAAAGTTAAAAATAACTTGCAGACGATCGGAATGTCAGTTGCAAGAGTTTTTGTTTGCATACTTAGGCAGGGATTCAAGTGAAACAGACAATCACAAATTACAATCGCGACTGAAAATGAATTACATTAGAACGTTTCTTGATAAAAACATCGTGACGTTTGTCTATGAAAAACGAGCTAGATAAAACGTCACAGCCTACTTGGCGAATAAGAAGAGATCGCTGAGTGCTTGTGAGCTCTTATTGGCTCCACCCGTAGTGACGTCATGCCAATTTAAGTTGATGATAATGTAATTCCCTTCCAGTAGCGATTGCAATTCGAAGCGTTCGCAGTGCTGTTTCACTTGAATCCCTGCCTTACTTTTGGGATGTAAATTACATCCTATTTTAAGTTAAGCTCATTTTGCTAATTAAATATTTGTATTTTTTAAATATTTTTCATTCTGTAATTAAGGTCAATGTTGCTGTAATCGAAATAAATCGTTAATTTGAAAACTCTAATATTTTAGGTCTGTTTTTTTTTTTTTTTCATATTACATCATCACAAACACTCTGCATACTTACTTTTGTGACTAAGTGTACACTCTCTAAAGATTGTTTCACGAAAAGTTTTCCGATTGTACGATCCTATACAATTTATGAGAAATTAATTTATGACGCAAAAAGCAAATTCTGTTGCTAAAATCAAGTGAACGTTTTTGTTTTTATTTTCTTGTGTTAAAAACAAAACGAGGCTATGTAATCAAGCTCACTAATTAACCTTATTATTAGTCTTAAGATGTAAAGTTAAAATAAAAGGAAAACTACAGATTATATGCTTCTGCACTCTGGAACACAAATGCTCTTTTGAATTATTGCTGCAGTAAAAGAAAAAAAAACTTCCAGTGGCAGAAGCACACACAATCAAAATTATTCTAGATTAACATTACAAAATGTAATAATACTAAAAAAAGAAAAAAAAATCAAATAAAAATAAAAATGCAGATAGACAAATAGAAATGATATTTTCCTGATTTTTTCAACAGTATTTTATTTCATTTATTTTATTTTTGGAACCACATCTTCCATTAGGGTCAAGACTACTCAACTGAAGTATAGTTATTATTTTTCAAATAATTCCCAAAACTCTTCCAATAAATCACTTTAACAAGAATGTCCTTAACGCATATCTTTCAAAGACAGTCAATATTAAAATGATTACTTAGCCTACGACAATCGCCCTCCATGCAACTCGAGCAATAAATTTTCGTTATTCTTCATAATAAAATGAGGAAAACCCCCATTAATTATAATCATACTTTCGCCATTTCTTTTTTGAAACTCATATCCAAAAGATATATGTTCCACCAGTGTTTTTGAACGATCATGGCGCCACCTGAAGTAGTCTTTAATCATTATGAAGAACGTCAAGTTCTTTCCATTGCATTGTTACTGGATTTATCTTCCGAAAGTTCATTGTTATTTTTTTTTTGTTTCTGTTGACAGATGGTCGTAGTCATTCATTAATCCAACCTCCTTTTGGAATCACAAATAACGACTTCTGCATTTTTTTCTCCTCTTTTGTTTATCTTTCTATTGTTCTTTCAGTTTTCTTCGATACCATATTTCAAGAAGTCATATGGTCTACATTAAGAAATCGGAAATACAATGTAATAAAAATATGCAGTTTTGTTTCTGACTCATTATTATAGTGGTTTTGCTGGATAGTTTATTATAAGAATCTGCCTAAAAATGTGTATAGTAGCAATATATATCTAAAATAAAGTTCTAAAATATGTTTAAAAAAATTGTCATAAAACGCTAATTGTATGATTGTTACACTCATTTTTGGTCACAATGTATTGTATCTCGTACTTGAATAAGTTCTGTAAACAAATATAAGTTCTTGCATTCATACCTATGATAAAAGAAAAATATATTTACAATTTTTGGTTTGTTTGTAGGTTTAAGTACTGTCTGCCTGCGTATTGCGCGCCAGGCAGTCATGATCGCTTCCATTTGAAAAAGGGGTGATAGGATAAGGAGACACACTTTCCGGTGCTTTCGCTTCTTACTTTCTGTTGAATGTTACTTCGCATTTCTCCCCTATTTTGAGGAAATCCAAAGAGACCTTAGGCATGCGCAAAAGCGAGGAAGGCTTTACGATAAAAGATTAGATAGTAAAGCTTTATTATTTTTTTTTCTACGCTTCAAAAATGTACATACATGTTTAGGCGAGCAACAACTTAATAGCACAAATAAATTTACTGCTCTTCCTATGTCGCAATACTTGAGGTCGCAATACTTACATTAATAAAAAATATTTTAAGAATACAGAATATCAATGTGATACTTAACTCAAAACCAATCATTATCAAGAAAATCGATACCTCAGTGCTATAATTGCAAATTATAGTTCCAACGTTCATTTGCCACTACTGCGCATGGATACTGCAGACACGTGTTTGTCTGTGCATCTATAAGCTCCCAATTTTTCGCGTTGAAAAAAGCGTTCCTTGAAACGCCGAAACACGTGTCTGCAGTATCCCTATGTATTAGTGCCTCATGAATGAGGGAGCTATAATTTGCAATCATTATCAGTCACGAAGTTTTTATTTTTGAATCCAGTTGTTTTTTAATAACATGTACATTCTAAAATATTTAAAAAAATAATATTAATTGTTCTAAAGAAAAACCGAGCAAGTGAATTAAAACTTATTTTAGAAACACTTATGATAAGACGAAAAACAAAACCTTCGCAGATATAGAACTAGAAGAAGATAAAACAGAAACTGAAATGTTAAATATAAAGATTCCGGTCGAAGAGAGGTGCTCTAATTTTAAATTAAGTACAGGAAAAAAAAAATACACCTGATATTAATTTTAGGTGCAAACTCGAAATGATAGACACATAGTTATGTGACCAGGTGCATATTCGATATGATAGACACATAGTTATGTGACCAGGTGCATATTCGATATTATAGACACATAGTTATGTGACCAGGGGCATTAAACATGAACTCCCACCCCCCTAAAAATACAAATTTCTGTATAAAACTAAACGTGTTTTGACAGAAGATTGGAGTCTTAAAACTTTCATTAAGCATTAGAAAATGTTAAATTATTGGATTTAACATTTTTTAATAGGTAATAAAAACAAAATGATTAAAAAAATTCGGCAACCAAAGTCAGGAATACATAGATTAGAACAATTGAAAATTAGCTGAAGTTGACTTGAAAACAAAAGTCAAATCATTGTACTAACGATGTGAAAATAACACTAGAACCAACCAAACTTAAACTATTAATGTATGACATTTTTTATTAGTAATATCATCCACCCAAACTTTTTTTTCAAATCCAGAGTCAATATGCCATTTACATAAGTCTTTTATTTTAAACTAGCGGTACCCGCACGGCTTTGCCCGTGGTATAAAATTAAAAGTTCATTTGTAAAATAATTGATATATCAGAAAAAATGCTCTATTTTAGTTTTATTCAACTATAATTCCTTCAAAGTGATATAAAGATCTGATACGGACCCCACACTACTTAATTTTACGTGTAAATTTCTTAGTAGATGCCTTAAGTGCTAAAATAGTGCTTGGAGTGAGCAAGATAACAATTCAAATATTTGTAGCCCTAGTTTGCTACGAAACAATGCAAAAAAATATTTTACAATGATTAATCTCCTAAAGATCGTCGTTTTTAACATCATTCAGTGGATTTTTCGCAAAATATCGCCAACAGCGCCAAATTGAACCTAAATCAAAAAAAAAAAAAAAAAAATCGCCAATTTGGCGTCAAATATTTGGCGATCAAAAGCTTGGCGATATATCGCCAAGTGGTCGCGCCAATTCATATCACTTTTGTTAACCAATTCATATCACCTTGCATTGAAAGCACTGATTTACCCGATAAACGGGGTAAAACACCCCCTTAGAGCATTCGAATGCAACCCCAAGGGAGATGGACAAAAATAAGCCAAAAGAGAAAATAAGAACAGTTTTGTTGATAACAGAAACCAACAGAAATCTTACCAAAGTTTAAAAGAAGAAGAAAGTTTTCTTTCCCAGCTTAAAAAACAAAACAATACATTTTCCGAAACGAAACACTTTAAAAAAACGATGCAATATCGAAATTGATACAATATTTCGTTAATCTGTGCTTTAGGTACCCTTTTCTCGCTAAATGAACGATAGGCGCGCCAAGCGTGGTAACCCTAGCTATTTTGCGTAGTTGACTTTTTGAAAACGCGCCAAGCAGGGTCCCAAAGCATCTTCACCGGGAAAAAGACAGGGTTGCCAGAGAATTGGAACAAAAAATACTATACCTCCTCTAAAAAAATATTACAAAATACTACTGTTTCCAAACGTTGCCAAAATCAATGTTGCTGAAATGCGAAATCTATGAAAATGAAAAAAAAAAAATCCACCAAATCTTTTAATTAAGTCATTAGTATATTGGAAACAGGGTTGACAGAAAAATACTACGCTCCTTATTTGGGCCGAAAAAATACTACCGTAGAATCAAAAATACTACGTCTGGCAACCCTAGAAAAAGAACGAAACAAAAATAAGTATGAACACGTAACCATAGTAACAACATGAAAAGTTGATTTCCGTTGATAAAATAATTCTTTTCATCTCTCTTTTCAAACAAATTTTATTATCGAGCTGAACCATTTTAGAATCGTTTGCCTTGCTTTACTGAAGGTAAGCCTTGAATTTCGGGATTCTAAAAACAATTGTTACAGCTCTCCTGATGATCGTAGAAACTTCGAAAAAACTTCATTTTGTGCAGAAAATTCCAAGCTTTCGAATGACATAAGACTTGAAAATGTGTGTGAAATATTTCTTCCCTATTTTATCGAATTTCCGCTAAGAATTCGAATAGAAAAAGAACGAAATGGAATTTTCGAAAAATCGCTTCGAGGTGCAAAACTACATGCTACAAACTAATTTTGTGCCAAGTGGCATGAAAATCGACCGAACGGTTTTGGCGCTACGCGCGTAACAGACAGACAGAAAGAAAGAAGGACAGACAGAACCACCTTCAGCTTTATTATTAGTAGAGAAGAGACATAACTTTTGCTTTAGAATATTACTGCTATAACACATGCATTCAGCACTACAATAACTGCTCAGGAATATAATCACGGCATGCGAATAAAACAATTAAAGCACCAAATATGAACACACTATAATAATGCAAAATTCTATCTAAAAGCAAACGTGATTTGACGGTTGTACAATTCTAAGACTGGAGTCTTAAAGTTTTCTTCAATTACGTATGCATTTAAAAAAATCCTGTTTTCATTAGTTGTATAAACCATATTATATAATATCCAAATTTTCTTTAACTATTTGATTCAGTCAGACATTTACATGACTACTTAATTCAAAACACGAGTTATGATTAAGAGTATTTCTGCTTTAACACACGCACACACACACACACACACTCAGCACTACCACCGATTCTCAGGAAAATAATTACGTTATGCGAATAAAACAACCATTAAAACACCAAATATGAAAGCGCCGTAATTATAAAATATCCTATTTAAAAGCGTACGTGATTTGACGGTTATAAGATTCTAAGACTGGAGGCTTAAATGTTTCTTCATTAAGATATAAATAAAAAATAACAACAAAAACAAAAAGTAGCTTCATTTCAATATTTGTGTAAGCCATATTACAGTGTACACCGGTTAATTGAATCAGCCGCTTTAATGAATAAAATCACTAAAAATATAATATCCATTATTTTGAATAAGTAACTTTATTGAATCAAAACTGCCCAGAACAAACGTGATTTATATTAGCGGCGGTTACTATACATAAATTCCTATTTTTCTTTCAGTAAGACATGTACTATTTGATTCAAACCATAACATAAGATTTATAATATTGCCGCTATAAAACATGCATTCAGCACTACGAAAACACCTCAGGAACATAATCACGTCATGCGAATAAAACAACAATTAAAACACCAAATATGAACGCACCATAATAATGCAAAATTCTATTTAAAAGCGAACGGGATTTGACGGTTATAGAATTCTAAGACCAGAGTCTTAACTCAGGATCTAGTAATTTGTCGGCCCAGAAGGGGGCGGAACTGCAGTGCACGTAATACCAGACAACCCCCTTTCTCATTAGGTGTTGGAAGCCTGATTTAATGTAGTGTCTTACACTTAGAATCACCGTCTTATGCCGCAGGTACACGAATAGGCTTTTGCGGTAGGAGCTGGGAAGAAGTCTTAAGCGATCAGAGAAAGTGCCACATTAATGAAAGTAGATGGCTGCAATTATTCATGATAAGGCGCGACATGTTTAAAAGGAGTGTTTATTGGTAAACGCTCATACCACTATGTATATTCTGGCATTAAAAGTTATGAATGGATGTTGTTCTTTTCGCTATTAAAAGGAGATTTTTGACGTGAAAGTGCTCTGTAATTTGGAAATCGGGGATTAATGCTTGCTGCCAGGTTTTCTCGAGATTTTGACTTTAAGATGTTTACTTTCTTCTTAAAATGGATTACAGAAAGATTGCCGGAGTAGTGTTTTTTATGCAAATTGTTTTACATGATAAGAAATTCAAATACTATTTAAATTTTACAATTTTAAAGATGGAGTCTTGAAATTTTCTTCAAAAATACGTGAAAAAAAAATAATAAAACGATTTTTTCATTAGTAATATAAGCCGTATTATATAAGTTCCAAAATTTTATTTAGAACCAGATTCAGCATGACATTTGCACAACTCTTTGATTTAAAACAAAACATATGATTGCTATGTTTCGGTAGGAGCTAGGAGAAATCTTAAGCAACCAATAAAAGTACCATATTAATAAAAGTAGCTATCTGCAATTGTTCATGATAAGGGGCTATATGTCTAAAAAGAGCTTTGTTAGTAAACGCTTAGACCACTATGTATATTCTGGCATTAAAATGTATGAAGATATGTTTTTTTTCCCGCTATTGAAAGGAGATTTTTGACGTACAAGTGCGATGTAATTTAAAAATCGGAGGTTAGTGCAGCTGCCAGGATCTAAAGAAATGTTAATGTTAAATATTTACCTTCTTCTTAAAATGTGTGTGTGTGTGTGTGTGTGTGTGTGTGTGTGTGTGTGTGTGTGTGTGTGTGTGTGTGTGTGTGTGTGTGTGTGTGTGTGTGTGTGTGTGTGTGTGTGGTGTGTGTGTGTGTGTGTGTGTGTGTGTGTGTGTGTGTATGTGTGTGTGTGAGTAGATTAGGAAAATATTGTCACATTGTCGGCCTAGTGTTTTTTTTTTAAGTCTCTTTATATGGTAAGAATTTAAAATACTAAGGAGTTTCGGCAGTAGAACAGCTTTCAGAAATGTTAAATGTTGTGCTTTAAATTTAAGCAAGAATTCTTTTAAAATCGTGCCAGTGCTTTGGTTCGTTAGTGCATAGCCAAAAAAAATAACACAAAATAAAAAAGGTACTAACCAAAATTAACTACTCAAGAAAAGGGAAAAAATCTATTTGCAAACACTACAGCAAATTTGTCCGTGCAGAACTGTACTCCTATGTGTAGCTTTAAGCAGAACTCTTATCATTCTGCTTCACTTTTCTTCACTTAGTTTTGCAAATGCAATTACTTTCTTTTTTGTACAGTTGTTATTTCTTGCATTTGCTTAGCTGACAGAACGACATGTGTACATTGCTTTAATATTAATTAAAGTATAATAAACATGTTCAACTTACATGCTTGGGTGTAGAGGGGGCAAAGCCGTTTGGAATGTTCACAAACTACATTAATAAATATATAAATAAAAACAATAACGGAAAGGATGCCGGTGCCATGTCCGTCTGCTTACATTGTATGTCCTATTAAAAGTATTTTGCTGAAAGAGATGTCGATCAGTGCAAAGTAGTAAATAACTGTTACAAATCAAGTTAAGTTGGCGTATTCATTTTGTATGTCTATTACACCCATTTTCTTACCTGAACAATAATTTCTTTTGAAACACTATTTATAGATGTTTGTAATATATTGATGCGGATCAGTACAGTATTACATGCTTTAGAAGCATAGGAACCTAAAGGGCCTATAAAAGGTGTACTGACTTAACCAATATTCCGGTTTCGAAAGGTAAAGCGCAGAACCTGGTATGTACCCATGTCGTATTGAAGAAAATATGGTAGCTAAGCTTTAGGTGTGCTGCCTAATTGATGTCTGACTATTTTTTTTCTGTATGAAGAAAGCGTTTTGAAAACTCAACCTTGAAACAAGTGAAGTATGAAAGTAGGATTAACTATAGAAAACATTTTCCAAAAACAGTTTATAAATTTGAGAAATAAGTTATTTTTACAGAACTGCATTTTATTTATCTTATTTTACGGCAGAGCAACTGGGTACAATATTACATTTTTCTAAATGCATGAAACAAGGCTGTATCCAAAGCTCTTTAGGAACCAAAATGTCGGATAGGTCAACCTGCCCTCTAAAGAAGTTCTATAAGAACCAATGGTAACTCAAAAATACATTTAAACTTTTTTCTTGTAAATGCTGCCTATATTGTTAGTTTTAATCAATAACTATTCCCATTCAATAGTTCTTTGTCAGTACGATTAAAAGCGTTCCACTACAGCAAACCTTGATTAATAAACTTCAAAACATCCTTCCACTATATTACTCAAACCTGAACCTCTAACGTTATCTTTTCATCATCAGCACTTCAGAAATTATTACTGGAATATTTCGAACAAAGATTTCTGTTTATCGTAAAATATGCGACAGTTAGCTTGAAGCACGACCTGGCGGCCCCTCATTTGACCGGTCTTCGCAACACGACGCATCGCATACGAATTGCCTACATTCTTCGAAGCATGGAGCAGCAGAGTTGAGTTTAGCAAAATTACTCCTGCTTCATAATTAATAGAGTCATTTTATCTATTCAAGAGAAAGTAATAACCGGATATGATAGCTTGATTTACATCATCGCTACGATTCACCCTTAAAACTAGAGGTTTCGATGAAAGAGGTAGCTGAGTGATGTTGCTTTATATATAAAACGGAATTAAAGATTTCTCATGCGTTATCAGGTTAAAAGGTGCCTTGCAATTTTATTAGATTAGTTATAAAATATTAAAATATTAATTGTATGCATGATTAACATAAAAGAAAAAGTTTTTATTTGTGAGTAGTTTATTGATGGTTTTTATTTTGAAGTAAAATTATGTCATTGATTTATTTGATTATTAGTATTATTGTTATATTTTATTATTTATATTGTCATTATAGCATCGGTCTTTCTTAAGAAGGTCTAATGATAAGCGCATTAACTCGTTCATTTTTTATCTGAAGAATAACAACAATGTTCAAATATCATGTAAATTGTTAATTTTTAACTCTATTTTTCTTAGTGTTACTTTAAAAATACTTATTTTAAAGAAGAATAAAAAAAAACTTTTTTTCAGCGGTCAACAAAGTGTAAATTGTAAAACGCAAGTGAAGAGCTTAATTGATAGATGTAGCCCCCCACCCCACCCTTTATTTATTTTATTGATTTTTTCTTAGCGGATATATTTTTCAAGGATAAATGTGTTTTTATTCATTGAAAATGCAATATGTATTTTCTTTAACCCATTCGCTGGCCCGACCGACACAGGATCGTCCGCGCACTTTGTGTAAAAGCCGGCCCGGCCGACACAGGCTCGTCCAAAGAAATCGGTTCCTAACTGCCTGCGACGATCCTGTATCGTCACAGCGTTTCTAGCAGTTTTTGCTTCGGCCGAACCTGTGTCGG